>CM077201.1:16913412-17190912 GCA_039654625.1 Rhinogobio ventralis
GCTAATGTCAAACTCCATTAGAATCTATTGTTTGTTTTTCCTAGTTGTCTAAAGCAGAATTTGTTAAATGCAACAATCTGTTAGAACTGACCACTCAATTCACAATAAAAACAATGCCACACACACAGCTTTGACTTCTTGCCTCTCCCTCTCTCTCTCCCTCTCCCTCTCTCCCCCTCTCTCTCTCCCTCTCTCTTCCTCTCTCTCTCTCTCTCTCTCTCTCCCCCTCTCTCTCCCCCTCTCTCTCTCTCTCCCCCTCTCTCCCTCTCTCTCCCCCTCTCTCCCCCTCTCTCCCCCTCTCTCTCCCCCTCTCTCTCTCCCCCTCTCTCTCCCTCTCTCTCTCCCCCCCCCTCTCTCTCCCTCTCTCTCCCTCTCTCTCTCCCCCCCCCTCTCTCTCCCTCTCTCTCTCCCCCTCTCTCTCCCTCTCTCTCTCCCCCTCTCTCTCCCTCTCTCTCCCTCTCTCTCCCCCTCTCTCTCTCCCCCTCTCTCTCCCTCTCTCTCCCTCCCTCTCTCTCCCCCTCTCCCTCTCTCTCCCTCTCTCTCCCCCTCTCTCCCCCTCTCTCCCCCTCTCTCCCCCTCTCTCTCCCCCTCTCTCCCTCCCTCTCTCTCTCTCCCCCTCTCTCCCCCTCTCTCTCTCCCCCTCTCTCTCCCTCCCTCTCTCCCCCTCTCTCTCTCCCCCTCTCTCTCCCTCCCTCTCTCTCTCCCTCCCTCCCTCTCCCCCTCTCTCTCCCTCCCTCTCTCTCTCCCTCCCTCCCTCTCCCTCTCTCTCCCTCTCCCTCTCCCTCTCTCTCTCTCCCTCTCTACCTTTCCCTTTACCTCTTTCTTCTCATCTTTTCATCTTTGTCTTGCCACTCTTGCTTACAGTGACCCTGACATGTCCTTTTCCCAGTGTCCACAGGAGTCCTGCTGTTTCACTCCTGTCAGGTGACAAGTGGCCTTTTAGCTACGTCTCGGACCACCTATTTCACCCTCTCTAGGTTTTCTCACCTACAGGATGTCTAATACTCAGGGCCGTGCACAGACCTTTTGAGGGGCATGTGCTGAAACTGAAAAAAGGCACTTTTTGAATATTTTCCTCATTTTTATTGAAAATAAATGCCTTTTGAATTCTGCAAAAGGCAGATTCGAACCTCAGGTCGATTTGCGTCAAAAGTTTGAACCATATAGTTTACTCCTATGCTATTAGTGCTATAAAGAACTTGGTGTCTGCCGTCATTTTGGCTGCCTCAACCAGACCTTTATTGAACAAGGTGGCCTATTTGCACAACATTTTGTTTATACATGTGAAGACGAGCGGAGAGTATATAATACTAGAAAATAGCGAATACGTGCATATTAACAGTGTAAACATGAATTCAACATGACACCATAATATGATTAAATGTTAATAAATTAAGTGTATCAGCAATCATAAATCAAAGAACAAATTTCTTAGAAATATATTTTACCTAGGTGACGAGGATCACTCAGTCGCTTTGTGCAAGTTCCAGTACGAAACAGCGTGGAGCGCACCTGTGCTTATTTATGAATTTCCGATGGTAAAAACAAATGCCAAACCGAAACCTATATGTTGTTGTATTACTTATCAATATATTATTAACATTTTACAAAAGTCAATGTCAATGTGTGCACATTTGCATTTTGCCCATCATAAAACGACGGCATCGCATTACGTTTTCATCAACGGTTACAAAGTTTGTTGTAGCTACTCAGTTTTTCCTATTGTAAAATACATTTGGCCAAAATCTAAATTTTATAAAAGATGAAATGCTACTGTATGCACAGGCTATTTAAGTCATGACCAGATGGCAAATACTAGCCCTCTCTCTCCAGTCCTACATGTCTCAGACCTCAAATACATAAACAATTAGCCTTTATAGTCAATGTTTCTTGCATAAAGAAAACGCTGTACTTATTCAAACAACAGTATCTTTATTTACCCTTGCAAGACTTTCCCAATAAATAGGCAAGAATAAACCTGGTGTCCTCCATGATTCCTGTTCATTCCGACAACAAAGCTTGAATGCAGCAAGCTCATAATCATGACTTCAGAAGTGGGAATTAACTAATTTCCAATAGCACGTGAAGGCAGCATTAGTCACAAGCTCTTTTTTACACCTTTTATTGGCTAAATATTTGCAAAAGACAGACAGACAGACAGACAGACGTAAAGGTTGACCAATAGCATTGATTTATTGAAGAAGAAGAAAAACACCACCAACAAAAAAAAGGGCACTTCGGAGAGTAAGGGCAAAAAGGGCATGTGCTCCGCACAGGTTGAGCCCTACCTGCGCATGAGCCTGCTAATACTGTATACTTACTTTAAAGGGAAAATATCACGGAAAACAGCTCTTTTGAAACACAACTATAGAGATAGCATTGCATTCATAACAAACATTTACATAGAACCCCATATTTACAAACCAATGATTACTCCGTATTCAGCAATAGTGATAGTAATGACTAGGAATGCACCTATATTAAAATCTAGCAGATACAGATAAATGGATAACTGATAAAAGCCTAATATAATGTTTTACACCATTTTGTCTAATTAAAATAAAAATAAAACACTAAAACAGCTTATTTACCTACATGTATCAAAGTCAAATATGGTGGAAAAGAAATCTTGACATATAAAATTATAATTAGATTTCAGGGAATGAAAATTAACTACTAAAGTGAAGAACATGCCCTTTACACTCTCATTTCGTGTTTTCAAGAAAAAGCAACGAACATTATCATTGACCCAACAAAATCACTGCTCCCTAAAGTTCCCCACATTTGTTACTAGAAGCTGAGTCTGCACTATGTTCAATATAGCACCAACAAGAACTATATAGCAATACACAAAGAAAAGTAGTTCAAAGGCAGTGGTCACAAAATGTAACAATTTCTGTCTGAAATAAAAGGCACCGTCAGAGCCAGTGGCCAGCGCTACAGCCAGGTTTGAGAGCAATATAAATGGCATCTCTGGACATTAATCACCCTGAAAGCCACAAGCAGCATAAAAATTGACAATCTGGCAACCCACTGCATGTCTTTATTAAATACCACATCACTCAGGGCCTGCAAACAACCCTACCCTGACAATGAGGGCTGAGGTGAACAGAAACCGAGAAACAGAAAGAGAACGATATAGGAGGCAAGGTGAAAAAGAAAGAAGGGTGAATGATGGAATAAGAGATGGAGAGATGATGAAAGTTTAAACTATGTTTTATGGACAGAGCAGGGGGTGATGTATGCGCCTGTCAGCATGACAACTAAATCGAACTATGACATGTCATCACCACTATCCAAGAGAGGCTGGGAAAAATGTGCCTATTTAAAGTTTCCCTGACATTTAAAGTATAAAAAAAAAATGATAGTGACAGTGACGTCAATTCAAGTACAGCACAATATTTAAAAGGAAATGCTAGTGATGTCACACACGGTCGATAAGGAAGAGAGTGTTTCTACTGCGAAGAGCAGCAGGGAATGAAAAACACAACGACACGCCACAGAGGAACAGAGGCAGAAGGCTTTTGCTCATTCAGGTGAAGCTTTTCTGTCAGCAAGAAAAACTGCCTGCCCAAGTCATTAATTCAAGCAACTGGTAATTTCCTCCTGGACAACAACGCTTCCTCTGCAGGAAAGTACAAAAAGGGGGGTACAGTAACTGGAAGTGAAAATGTACATCTATTACTCAAAAATCTGGAGTGTCCACATGACCCCAAAATGGTTTGGTGCAGGATTGAAAGGGGACAAATTATGGAAAACAGTACAGTAGACATGTTCACAACACAAAAGTACCTCTTCAATCCACACAGACCACTTATGGAAACCAGGGCTCTGGACTGCGACTAAAATGGTTGCAAATGCAACAAAAAGGTGACAATAATAAAACTGAGGGAAAAGATGGCAAAGCTTTGTGTTTGTCCATTTGCGGTTTCATCTGACATTACCTTAGAGCATGCGCCAATGTTTTATGTAACAAACACAGCACAAGTTGTGATGACAAATAATATATAATAATTATAAATAATTATAAATCAAATGACACTCTTATTAATTTTTAATTAGTCAGTCAAAAGGATACACAAAACAGTTGATTCTTTTTCCCCAAACCGGTTCTAAACATTTCATTGGTCATGTCAATCATAGTACTGATTGCAAACCTTAACCTTAGCATAGTGTTGATAGCACCTCCTGATAGATAGCATTACTGTTTGCCCAGATCCATGAAGTGTGAACTTTTTTAACTGGTGACTTAAGTGATTGGGTTAACCAATGACATCAGCTGAGGGGCGGGGTTTGTGCGTAAAGGGATAGTTCACCCAAAAATGAAAATTACCCCATGATTTACTCACCCTCAAGCCATGTATATGACATTCTTCTTTCAGATGAATACAATCAAAGTTATATTAAAAAAAATGTCCTGGCAGTTCAAAATGCTTACGCTATGTCAGACGCCATCGTCACGCCAGTTACGCTTTTTCCGTAAGTTGAATAAGGAAGGTGGTCCGCCAGAAGCTAGATATTTTACTTTATATCATGTTAAATATGGATATTTTTCTTACAAAAACCATCGATTCCCTTCAGAAGGCCTTTATTAACCCCCTGGAGCCATGTGAATTACTTTTATAATGGATGGATAAACTTTTTTGGGCTTCAAATTTTGGGCTGCCATTCACTGCTATTATAATGCTTGAAAGAGCCAGGACATATTTTAATATAACTCTGATTGTATTCGTCTGAAAGAAGAATGACATATACACCTAGGATGGCTTGAGGGTGAGTAAATCATGATCATCAGACTCACTCTGTCAGTAAATCGTTCAAAGCCGATATGGAGTTCACAATTGATGTCAGTAATTTTTCAGTTGTCCAATTCGAAAAGAATCCGAATCCGTTACTGTGGCGTATACTTGTGGTTTGTGAGTCATCAGTCCAGTTACTGACTGGTTGTTCATATGACATATGAAACTATTCACAAAAAAGATTTGTTGTATAAATTAACAATAAACCCTTTGGTTTAACAGATATGAAAACTGTCCATATGAAACTAAATAATGCCGCTTTAATGCCTCCTTAACTTACTAATAAATATTATATGTAATAGTATAGTATATTGCACAGCCTGACTCACAAAAGCTGAACTAGACTGTACACATCTGGCTTTGATCAGCGAGGATGTGACTTCTAAAAACACACAGCAGCCGCTTACACAGAGGACGAATAGAGAAACAGAAATAATTAAATTTGGATTTTTCACTCATCTTCAAAATTATGAATTCAATTGTTGTGATTTGCAGTACAGAAAGGTCCCAAAACTAAACCCCAATGGATTTGTTGCGAAATCATCAGGTGGCTTTCTATGTTTTTGCATGTATTAGCCTCTGAGAAAAAAAGTAGGAGTCTTTCTGATGAGAGAGAATATAAAATCTTAAAACCTAATCTTAGTGTGTGAGAGAAACATCTTTAAGCCATTCCACACAAAGAGCAAAGGTCTCTTTCCCATCTTATCTGTGCCATCTACAACCTCCACAGGTAATCCAGGATTAGGAGTCCAACGTTGGACACCTTTAAACAAGGACAAAGACTTCAGCACTCCCTGTCCTGCTACTTGGCTCTGGTTCCCATGCTCTGGTTCCCATGTCAATGAACTTTGAAAGAGTTAATCTGGAACACATCTTCTAAACATCTACACCGTAAACCATTACATATTGTTGGACTGACTCTTGCAACATGACACGAAAATGTCTAGTGGTAATGTTCTGCAAGCCAAGGTATAAAAAAGCAGTGGGAGCTCTCTTTATAAGACTGCAGGACGCAGGAGAATGCTGCATGCTACTTGACTGCAAAATATGAATGAACTCACTGCAAACTTTACCGCTTTTGTGAGAAATAAGGTTAATCTTCAATGGATTTGCAAGAATACAAAAGAACAACTTGTTTCAGATTCAGAAACCTCTACTTTGCTTAGGGTCTTGAGGCTTTTTCTGCTATCAGCAAAAGCAGAAACAAAGTGTAGTGGCACCAAAAAAAAAAAACTTTCCTGAACATTTAAAATTCACACCAATGTAGGAATTTCTTTACACTATATAAAAAAAGATTAAATCAGCTGGCATTTTCTTTTCGTTAGAGCAGTTCCTAGAACTAACTTCTCTATTTTGGAAGATTTTTTTTTTTAAATCATTGAATTTCAATGTGATTGGTTTGTGTATAATTTCCGTATTCATTTCATGCCGTTTTCGGGACCAAAAAAGCGTTGAAAAAAAGAGTTTGAGTATGACTCTCTTTGTGAAAAATATATGTATGTGTAGTATACTCAACTAAAATCAATCATTTTAAATGATGTGAATTGTGAAATTTGGCATCACAACACAACATTATCCATTAAGGTTTACAGACATTTCCTTTAAACCTAAAACAACACAATGCTTAATTCAAAATATAGGGAAAACACAAAAAATTCCTTCATATTAACAGTACATTGGGTCATCTTTTTACAGACTTTTCTTAGAGTGAACATTATAATGTACAGTAAGATGATGTTTATTTCAAAAGTAGCTAAATTTGACAAATTATTCTATGTGAACACTTTACAATAAGGTATCATTTGTTAACATTAGTTAATGTATTAATTAACATGAACTAACAATGAGCAATCATTTTTTGTTAACGTTAGTTAATAAAAATACAGCTGTTCATTGTTCATGTTAGTTCACAGTGCATTAACTAATGTTAACAAATACAACTTTTGATTTTAATAATGTATTAGTAAATACTGAAATTAACATTAACAAAGATTAATAAATGCAGTTATTAGTTCATGTTAACTAATGTTAACTAACGAAACCTTATGGTAAAGGGTTACCAATTAATAATGCAATTAATGCAATAACAGGGAAATGAGCTGCTTGAGATATAGTTTATTGGTAACTTCGATATACATATTTCTGGTTCAGTGCCAATTAAGCGGTACTTAGTGACGGCTAGGATACATAAAACAAAAGTTTTGAAAACAGTGAACTAAATACAATGACATTCATACATTAAGTGTGGCTTACGTGTCCATTTTTTGGGCCACTGTTCTAGGACAAAAAGATCCTGCTGTGCTGGAACTAGAATAGATGTGGGTTAAATTAGCTGCTTTGCTTTGCAGAATGTGGTGCTTATTGACCAGAGAGCTCTGAGGGATTTCAACGTCCTGCTGCTGGATTTTAGATTAGCTCAGGTATTTTTCACCCTCTTTGACGACAGCTGAGTAGATTTACAGTGAAAATCTTTCACTGAAAACAGCTGCTTATAGAAAAAATGGTTCTAGTTCAAAAAGGATATTCCAGGATTAGCTATCTCTCCATCCGCACACAGGCCTCAGCAAAATGACCTTTCACCCAGAAAACAAATACTTCGCGCACAAGAACCGAGCAGTTCACAAATTCTTTTTCTAAATCAAATCAACTTTAAATTGAACACTTGGCAGCAAAGAAATATTGTCAAAATATGGGTCAGAGAGCTGTATGAATGTGGATTGTTGGAAAGAAAAAGCCGAATGTGGTCAGCTTCTCACGGCTTTGCAGTTTTCTTCGATTGCAAAACATGTGTGGTGGTAGTCATCCAATAAAATCTGAAAAATGAGAAAGCAATGAGCAAATGCCACCAAAAATCCAATAAAACGAATCAATACAGAGAGAAAGAGAGAGATTCAGCTCCTTTCGTGTAACACAAATGCATTTCAATTTTCCCTATCAAAAGAAAAGATAATTTTGGATCGTCGTCTTGGTCTTTATGGGCCATAATCTCTTCATTAGGTCAGTTATGATAAGCCTCTTCAAAAAACAACTGCTACTCAGAGAAATAGGAATCTTAAATAGTCCGATTACATCCAAAGCGTCGCAGTAGGGCATGTGAGGAGCTCTTTTTTGAGGTGGGCTGTGTAAACATGAACTGAATGGCACTCATTGTCTGAGTGAGTGATGCCTGAAACGAGAAGTTTTGCTTCTCTCCATCTGTAGCATATGAAGAAAAACACATCTTCGTGCCAACAGATTTGTACACACAAATGCAGTACGGTGGAGCTAAATTTGCATGCGTAAACACACAAGACGCTGTCAACCTCGTTTAATCTTATAAATCCAGTCCTGGAACAGAACGTCCTGAAAATTCAGCAAATTGAGAGATTTGATCACGTTTGTGAAAAGATGTTTAGAGATATATATATGGTAATTATATGTTGGAAACGGATCATTTTTGAGACTTAAGAGTAAGTTTGCTGGGCTTGCTATACTTATGGACTAATAGGGGCAGACACAACAACTTCATTTTCTGTTTATATGATATAGCTAATGGTTAGTGTCAATCTGGCAAACTCTAATCTGGTCCTTACCAGTTTGTCAAACCCTTAACTAATGTAAAAATAGAACAAACTGTTAGTGATTACTTTAAATACAAATCAAACAATCTAGTCCAGTCTAGCTGACTCAAAACAATGACAACACATTTAACATTAATTGGGGCATATATTATAAATGTATATTTTTTTTAAACTACATAAAGTATGTTTTCTGATTCTGACTATATGTACAGTAAATTAAGCTTACGACTGAAAACTAGCTGAAATAAAATAAAAAATATAATTTATTATTTTAGTTTTAGTTAACATTAATAACCCTGGTTAGCAGTCAAATTCTGGCTATGCAACACTTAACAGCTCAGTAGTTTATACGTTTTTAAAATAAACATTTGAAAACAATCAAAGTTTCATGACATTCCTAACCAATTGAATATGAATAACAACTGCAATAATGTTTGTTAATGAGTCATTAATGAAAGTGATTTGAAAGTGTTAGTTCCGAATAGTTCCTCTATTATTCACCACTAGTCAAGCACACATCTTCTCAATCAACAAGCCTGCCAAACAATTGTTTATCCAATGTAAATTACACTGCCATCATCAAGTGAACATGGTTAGAGACCCACCCACCAACATTTACCTCGGTTTCACCTTCAACACAATTTCTTCTGCTCAGAGTGACCGACCATCTCTTACCATTTCCAAATTTTTCCATCTACAGTCCGAGCATTGACTGCACAGCATCTGCAAGCTGCTTTAAGGACACATCGAAAGTGTAATTCACTGAGTCTGAAGGTTTCACAAGCTGGAAGAAGAGCAGCCATATCCCAGCCTCCCATTCGGCAGTGGATACGCTTCAGCAGCTCTCTTTACCTGAGCTGACAGCGATGCTTGGTCAGTGTTATCTGACAGAAACATTCTCAGCTGATTCAGGCAGTGATTACGGAGTTAAAGGCTGACAGTTGTGGAACGCCCTGACGGACGGACAGGTTGGGAGAGATTTTCACCGTTTGCTAAACATGGCAGTGAGTCATCAGCGAGGAAAACAACAGAGGGAACGCCAGCCTTCATTAATGCAATTATGTTCAAGGCCGCAGGGATATTTGTGTATGAATCATTATTGTGCAGGATTGCGTGTGTACGTTTCATTAATGTCGTGCTGTGAGCGAGTTTCCGCTGAATAGTTGTTTACGCTCCGTACAGGCCGATGTGCTGGGACCAAGAGGTAATTAGGTAACCATAGTAACCGGGGCGTATGGGGTCGAATCGTGCACGTTGTGCTGTGTGGACAGTTTTAGAGCAGGTGGACAGCCTGCCATGATAGTGTAAGTTGGCACACTGGGAGTGTGTTATTGGCTAAGTGCGAGTGTGTGTGGTGACAGTAGTTGCTCTGTTCCGCCGATGCACGGTGGGAAGCCAGGAGCTCATCGACAACAGCTTATCTGCCAAAACAGCTGGAGCCCTCGGCACCTCCCACAGAGAGGACATACGCGCAAATGTGTGTGAGCATCTCCCACCTGAAGGAGGACAGTCACTTACTCAGGCTATAGACAGAGAAAGACAAAGACAAACATAACTTGCATGCATGTAAACACACACGCCCCTTATGTCTCAAAATCTACCCAAACCTGCTTTGAAACCATAGTTTGTCCAACCTTGCCACACCTAGTCTCATACCCATAGTGCACTGAAGAATAGCTGGACTATGATGGTTAGTGGTGCTTGTAAAGGCAGGCTTCACTATTACCATAACTTAGCCTTAGGATTACAGGTTTTTCAACTTCTGCATGACACCTTACATTAAGTTGTTTGTTTGAGGAAAGCTATGCTATCACCTTAAAGTGGACTTCAAGTGGACTGATTTTTGCAGGCAGAAAAAATATAAAATAAAACTGCAAAATAAATTTAAGTGAAAAATTGAAAAAGAATATGCAAATAAATTGGTTACTATCCCATGTATGGATACACCAATATTAAACTTCAGCAAAAATAAGTCAATAATTAATTTCATGTTACAGAAAACCGATAATATACCTTTTTTTCTGAATGGAATTTTTTTTTTTAATGTCACAAGTGGGCATCGCAATATATATTACAATGTACAATGTGAAAAATGGATATTTATTTTGAAATTTGCTTAAGATCACATTTAATAGTGTTAATAAATCATTAGTGCTTTAACTAGATGACTGACGGCAAAAATAGTGTAAATGTAAAAATTGAGGAAATAAGCAACAAAATTAAAAAACAATATTGACTGATTCAATATATAATAAAAAAAATAATACTTTTAAAAAATTTGTATTGGTATCTTAGTATTTCCATCCAGCATTTTTTATGCAATATCCCCAAAAATATGTGGCCCTAGCATAGCAATGCCCTAGCACACAACGCAGAACGCTGTAGTATTGTGGCGGTGAGTTTTGCTTGATCAAATACATATATAGGATCAAATACCTACATTTTCTTCAGACAACATGCAAAATCTGGTTAAAATTATTACTTTAAAATCCAAAAGAGAAAGAGCTTTACTAGATTTTGCACTTCACACACTCTGGGTGGAAAAGAGGTGTGACAGATGAAGCACCGCTGTTAAAAGATAAACAAACCCATCAGGTGAATATTACAGAACCCCCTGTGGCCAAAACACAGACCCCCAGACAGCTTAACCCACATTGAGTGTGAGAGAAAGAGTGCGTGTTTGTGTGCTTCTCTGCCTGCCATTGTAATGAAATTAGAGAGAGAAGTCCATGTCTGATTTATGGCTGTGTCAGGTCTGAAAGCACCTCTTTTACATAAAGGAGAGGCACTTCCAAAGCACACAATTTATCATTCCCATCTCTCATCTCTCCATCCATCCTTATTCACGACAAGGCTCATCTCCAGCCTTCCTCGGAAAACTCTCTCTCTCTCTCTCTCTCTCTCTCTCTCTCTTTCTCTCTCTTTTCCCTCCTCGCAGTGAGGGGGTGAGCAAGAGGTGTTTAACCTTGCTGTTATTTACTGGCGCTCATAGACTGGCTTGGAAAAGGGAAGGGACTGATCGCACCAGTGGGGCTTAACTGTGGATGCACATCACACTGGGGTACACGCATTGTATGTAGCTGCAACAAAACAGAGGATTATGGGTTGCATATAAGGTTATAATGAATCGGCTCTGCCCTGGGCGGGTTAGCCTTTGTCGTGTGGATGGAAAGGATGTGTGGACGTCTAACAGCAGGAAGTTTTATAAAATATGTGTAAAGACTGAAGTTGGAACATTGTGTACAGCTGTAAGGCATCTTTTGTTGCTGAAAAGCTGCGGGGATGTTGGGCAGAGAATAGACTAAAGACGTCAAAACACAGACACATCAGGTGTGGATTCTGTGCCACCAAACACAAATTCACACTTTCACAAATTTTTATTTCAACTCAAAACACAATTCAGATAATGTCTAACTGGTCAAAATATACAGTAAATGCAGTTTAGTCTGATTCACTAAATAAATGACACTCATGAGTGAAAGTCAGTCAATCGAAAGCACAAAGTATAACGAACGCAGTTAAATTCCCAAACAAAAGACTCTTACTGTAAAAACCTATGCTTTTTAGTGGAAAACATTCAGTACAATGAGTGCAGTTTGATTCCCAAACAAATGACTATCACAGACTCTCACAGTTCAATCACAGAACAAATGACTCTTATAAGCCAAATCTTTAGTATAGTCCATGTGACTCCAGTGGTTCAACCTTAATTTTATGAAGTGACGAGAAAACTCGTAGGACACTGGAGACTGGCACAGGCTAGAACGAAAATGCTGAATCAAGTTGTTTTTGTACACCAAAAGTATTCTCGTCGCTTCATAAAATTAAGGTTGAACCACTATATATATATATATATATATATATATATATATATATATATATATATATATATATATACATACATACACACACACACTCACCTAAAGGATTATTAGGAACACCTGTTCAATTTCTCATTAATGCAATTATCTAATCAACCAATCACATGGCAGTTGCTTCAATGCATTTAGGGGTGTGGTCCTGGTCAAGACAATCTCCTGAACTCCAAACTGAATGTCAGAATGGGAAAGAAAAGTGATTTAAGCAATTTTGAGCATGGCATGGTTGTTGGTGCCAGACGGGCCGGTCTGAGTATTTCACAATCTGCTCAGTTACTGGGATTTTCACGCACAACCATTTCTAGAGTTTACAAAGAATGGTGTGAAAAGGGAAAAACATCCAGTATGCGGCAGTCCTGTGGGCGAAAATGCCTTGTTGATGCTAGAGGTCAGAGGAGAATGGGCCGACTGATTCAAGCTGATAGAAGAGCAACTTTGACTGAAATAACCACTCGTTACAACCGAGGTATGCAGCAAAGCATTTGTGAAGCCACAACACGCACAACCTTGAGGCGGATGGGCTACAACAGCAGAAGACCCCACCGGGTACCA
Source organism: Rhinogobio ventralis (assembly GCA_039654625.1). NCBI lineage: Eukaryota > Metazoa > Chordata > Actinopteri > Cypriniformes > Gobionidae > Rhinogobio > Rhinogobio ventralis. The sequence goes on from CM077201.1 coordinate 16,926,202, forward strand.
CTCATCTCCACTACAAATAGGAAAAAGAGGCTACAATTTGCACGAGCTCACCAAAATTGGACAGTTGAAGACTGGAAAAATGTTGCCTGGTCTGATGAGTCTCAATTTCTGTTGAGACATTCAGATGGTAGAGTCAGAATTTGGCGTAAACAGAATGAGAACATGGATCCATCATGCCTTGTTACCACTGTGCAGGCTGGTGGTGGTGGTGTAATGGTGTGGGGGATGTTTTCTTGGCACACTTTAGGCCCCTTAGTGCCAATTGGGCATCGTTTAAATGCCACGGCCTACCTGAGCATTGTTTCTGACCATGTCCATCCCTTTATGACCACCATGTACCCATCCTCTGATGGCTACTTCCAGCAGGATAATGCACCATGTCACAAAGCTCGAATCATTTCAAATTGGTTTCTTGAACATGACAATGAGTTCACTGTACTAAAATGGCCCCCACAGTCACCAGATCTCAACCCAATAGAGCATCTTTGGGATGTGGTGGAACGGGAGCTTCGTGCCCTGGATGTGCATCCCACAAATCTCCATCAACTGCAAGATGCTATCCTATCAATATGGGCCAACATTTCTAAAGAATGCTTTCAGCACCTTGTTGAATCAATGCCACGTAGAATTAAGGCAGTTCTGAAGGCGAAAGGGGGTCAAACACAGTATTTGTATGGTGTTCCTAATAATCCTTTAGGTGAGTGTATATATATATATGAATTTTTATTTTTTGGGTGAACTATCCCTTTAAGTTTGCATATTACCAAAATAATGTAATTTTACAAATGGAAAACCATCACCAGCTAGTTTGATTATGTATAGCATGACTATAAAAATCCACCAGCTATACTAGCATGTTTGCAGCAATAACCAGTACAAACTAGGCTAGCATGCAAATTCGTATTGGTCTAAACATAGCATAAAAAAAAGCTATTCACCTATAATATACACGGGTACAACAACAGACAGCAAATGAACACACCCTCAGAGATGTATGCAAACACATTTTACACTGACCTGTAACATTAACCTTGATGAGTTATTGAATGTGCGTCATAAGGTGAGCTAACATAATCTTGACAGATCCGAATATCTAAATTCATCATTTAGACAGTCACATTCCAGAAAACAAGCACACACACAAACGCTAGTGCCACAGCTTTAGCATGTGTTATGAGCTTTCTCAAGAAAAACAAGCGCATGCAACATGTCAAAGCGTGTTTCTATGGCAGCTTGGAGAAAGTACTGCAGGCTTCTCAGACAAAAACAGCTCACAGAGAGCTTGTTTTACCAGTTATCTTTATTTGAATCACAGTAAGCAAATAGCTGCACATAGCCAGGCATGCTAATGGCTCATCGCTTGACTAAATGGCAGCTGCAGGGTTCTTTCTAGAAGAAGCTCTGACTTGGATGACCTTATTTAAAGCTCTTTATAGAGCCATGAGGTTTGGTTTAAGGTATAATTCCATGATTACCCAACATTACCCTCCATTCGTCAAGATGCTAAACTGCTAATGGTTAGTCACCATTTAAAGCAATTAGGACAAGTCTAGGTCTGGGAAACTGGCCCATAGAGCGGCTTTCAAGAAAGTTGGTAAAGGTGAAGGAGTTTAGAGGAGGAGAGAGGGAAGGAGGGAGATGGAAAACGAGGGCAAATGGTTGAGGCGTCCATGTAATCGAATGTGCTAATTAACCTTAGCGCTTCCCAGGGAGAACAGGTGGAGGAAGAGAGGAATGGATGGATGCATCTAATGAATACTCCTACTCGCCCAGTGATGCTTCCTGCGAGAGGCCCCCCTGAGGAGGTCTGTCGGGCTGGGCTGATGAGGCAATCGGCGGGGACGAGTCCATGGAGATGCAGAGACAGAAGGACTGATGTGAAATCAGGACGATCAATGAGTCCGGTCTGAAAGCAGTCGCTAAGAAAAGCAACTGGTGCAAACGGGCTTGTCAGTGAAGAGGAATTTGTGGCACAAAGAATTAAATTAACGTCTTTTTTCTTTGGAGCACTGAATACAAGACAGAGAGAAAAGGAAGGAGAGAGTCTTTGCTCCACCGCCAAACAGGTCACCATGTAACAGCACCTGCACAGAGTGAAGGACACTTCAAGGAACTGAGGTCTATTAGTGTGTGTGTGGGGCGCAAATCAAACTCCGAGGTGAGGGGTCCTCATCATGAGTCCCTGTCCCCGCTGTCATGTCCCCTACTGTCCCTCTGAGAACTGTCCTAGTTTCTGATAGTTATCTGTCACAGTGTCAAAGCTCCACTTTTCTGGCACCAAAATTTTCCTCGGCTATTGTTCAACTGAATGAAAAAAAACATTACATACCCACCTGTTTGTAAAGAGTTAGTTTGCCAAAAAATTAAAATGTGTCATTTACGTTGTTCCAAGGTTTTCTTTTTTCCAAAACAACAATGGACCCCATTGACTTTCAATGGGAATTTGTATATAAAATGAAAGGCAGTTGGGTCCAATTTTGTTTTGTGAAAAAGAAAGTGGGATAAAATGAGGGTAAGTAAATGAGGACAGTTTTCATTTTTAGATGAACTATCCCTTTAAGTGGAGAAGCCGTTTCATTCAGATATACCAAGTCACGATAGGGAAGAAAAGAAGATCGCAATTTATGTCTAATGGTGATTTTAAATAATCAAATCACAAGTGATTCTACTACTCATTATCTTCCAGATTAGCAGCAGTCGATCATTTTCCTGCATGTGTGTCACACAAAGATCCATTAACCCCAAGAACCTCCCAGCGCAGAATAGACACCTGCAGATAGAACAACACAGCTGCTCAATTGCCCTGAGAAAATAGAAGCAAACAAGAGAAATACTGCACATTTAACAGACCCATTTCATACAATCTGGTCTTAAAAAAAACAAAAACCTAAATACTGGCAATGGCAAGACAATGGGCTAGATTACCAGTGAACGCACAAACTGGTAAGACGTATACCTTGAATACACTGTAAGACACTTTTGAGTAAAAGTATCTGGCAAATACATAAACGTAAATGCCAATGGAATTTACTGTATCATTAAAGTGAAATTCTCCTGACTAATGTTCCATACCTGTTAGCCTAGTCTAGCTGCTCGTTTCTGAGTATAAAGCACAATTAAAGCTTCACAGAATATATATATTCTGGCCTACATGACAGTCTTACCCAAGTTAGTTTATGTTAAAGCTTTAGTTTCATTGAATTCAATACAGCATGCTTTTAATAGTGCACTGATTATATTGATGCGGCACCATTTCCTTTAAAATATCCATTGTGATGTCATCAAATTGTCTACAGATGGAAAGAAGTTCTGCTTTTGCCACCTCTCTTCTCAACTGGTCCTGCTCAAAGTAAACGGTTACCTCCACTGAGACCCCCCTCACTGTTTCAAGTCTGTCTCTCCTTCTGTTTCTTTCTTGGTTACCTGCAGCTTCTCTCTGGGTTCATCACCACTCTGTCTCCATAGCAACGGCTGCCAGGGCTGAACGGGCAGTTTTATGCTAGTCCAAACACAAGCGGGTACATGTGAGGGTAAGGCCGGACACATGCAGAGCACAAAGACACTAAAGAGCTCTCCATAACAGAGATAGCCCCGTCTCCTCGCGCCCTTTTTCTTTCTGCTTCCTCTCTGAACACTGCCAAAAGCGCAGAGATGGAGAGAGAACGAGCGAGAATGAAAGAAAGAGGGAGTCAAAGACAGAGCTGTCTCTGTGAGACTGAATGGGGTTGTAGGAGAGACTTCATGCTGCATATACCGCAGAATCAGAATGTTAATGCGGCCAGACAGTGAAGAGAGAACATCCCCCTCTGTCTAAATGTCATCTCCTGTAACAAGGTAACATGGGTAACATGCGCTGTGGATTCGGCCAGGTGATGGATACAGCCTTTTATTTATTTCTCTCTTCATGCAATTATTCCTTCTTGCCCTCTTCAATCTCTCCATCCACCTCTCCATCTCTGCCAGCCCCCTCTCTCTCTCTCTCTCTCTATTCCTCTACCAGTCCGCTCCCCTCCGTGTGATCTATGGCTTCATTTCCAGCAGGTCTTTCTGCCAGAATAAGATTACAATCTGTGCAATTGAGCAGAAACTCGATGGATTTGGTCCAAAAAAGGAGTAAGAAAGGAGCGGACAAGAAAATGTCTGCCTTTTCCCTCATCTCTTTTTCCTCAAAATCTGAAATCAACACAAACTGAGAAATTAAAGAGGTTAAAGCCATATATATATATATACACACTGTATGGGTGTATAAAATTACAAGTGTATTCTATGTATTCTATTTTCATTTTAAAATGTCATTTATTACTGTGATGGCAACGCTGAATTTTCAGCATCATTACTCTAGTTTTCAGTGTAACATGATCCTTCAGAAATCATTCTAATATGCTGATTTGGTGCTCAAGAAAGATGTAGTATTATTTCTAATATTCTTTTCAAAACAGGATTTTTCGATGAATCGAAAGTTCAAAAGAACAGCATTTATTTGAAATAGAAGTCTAATAAATGTCTTTACTATCACTTGTGATCAATTTAATGCATTCTAGCTGAATAGAAGTATTAACAAATAAAAAAGAAATAACTTTATGCCACAAATGCCAATTTAAAATATTACCAGCCATAAATTTTTTGTTTTGTTTAGTTTTTTGGATTTTTAACCAGCCATGAAACTGTTTTTGCAAAAACAGGCAGTAATGACAACAAATTAGATACTCCAGTGAAATATCTTCATAATTCTCTATTTAAATTTCGATACCACAGCTAAAACTAAAACCTGCCTGCAAAGCTAAAGTACTGTGAAAAGTTCTAGGCACTTTGTGTATAAATGCTGTAAAATGAGGATGCTTTGAAAAATAAATGTCATAAATAGATTTTATTTATCAGTTAACTTCTATTAACTAAATCAAATCAATATTTGGTGTCAGTGACCACCCTTTGTGTTTTTGTCCAGGTACACTTGCACATGGAAGGTTTCTTCAAGCATCTTGGAGACTTTGCCTCAGTTCTTCTGGATTTAGTCTGTCTCAGTTTTATCTGTTTCTTCGTGTAATCACAGACAGACTCATGATGATGAGATCAGATCTCCGTGTGGAGCATACCAGCTGTTGTCAGACTCCTTGTGCATACAAAAATCACTGGATTATGTAAATATATAAGTACTGTGGTATAATAAACCATAAAGCAAAACATATTTCTACAACACTACATACTGTCATATCAGCCCTAAAGAGATTTATTTAGATGACACAGGATGATAACAATGTAAGGGACAGGTATGTAGACGAAAAATTAGGTTTATAAAAAGTACTGAATATGCAGACAGGCAGGCGGAAAGAGGCGACATTGGTATATGAAGCAGACGTATGAGCTGGAGAGTGGGGGCGGTACGAGCACTCTGGCCTTTCAAATGGCTCGTTATCTTTCTTTGCAAAAGGGCAGAGACATAGATAAATGCAATATCATTAACGCAGAACACACACATAACACACGCTACCTTTAGTGGTTACCACGGATACAGCTGTTCCGTCGGCATCTTGGCCCGATTACAAAAGCTCAAATTCAGACAAACGGTGGATATTTTCTAATCATTTGAAAACAGGCTGTGCTTAAAAGGTTTTAAATTAAAAGGAGACCATGTCAATATGTTCAATTTTTGACCACAAAGCCTTTACACCACTTAAAGCCCACCAAAATTTGCATTCTGTCTGTGTGAAGTCACCCGTCTTAAAAGGAACACTCCACTTGTTTTGAAAATAGGCTAATTTTCCAGCTCCCCTAGAGTTAAACAGTTGAGTTTTACCGTTTTCGAATCCATTCAGCCGATCTCCGGATCTGGCGGTAGAACTTTTAGCATTGCTTAGCATAGATAATTGAATCTGATTAGACCATTTGCATCTCGCTCAAAAATGACCAAAGACTTTCAATATTTTTCCTATTTAAAACTTGACTCTTCTGTAGTTACATTGTGTACTAAGACCAACGGAAAATGAAAAGTTGCGATTTTCTAGACAGATATGGCTAGGAACTATACTCTCATTCCTGCGTAATAATCAAGGAACTTTGCTGCCGTACCATGGGTGCAGCAGGCGCAATGATATTACGCAGCGCCTGAAAATAGTCCCCAGCATGCTCCCTGTGCAAGCAGGTTGTCACATTGGTTATGTTAACAGGAGTTAGCCTATTTCAGGTGCTGCGTAATATAATTGCGCCTGATTATTATGCAGGAATGAGAGTATAGTTCCTAGCCATATCGGTCTGGAAAATCGCAACTTTTCATTTTCCGTTGGTCTTAGTACATGATGTAACTACCGAAGAGTCAAGTTTTAAATAGGAAAAATATCGAAAGTCTTTGGTTATTTTTGAGCGAAATGCAAATGGTCTAATCAGATTCAATTATCTATGCTAAGCTATGCTAAAAGTTCTACCACCAGACCCGGAGATTGGCTGAATGGATTCAAAAACGGTAAAACTCAACTGTTTAACTCTAGGGGAGTTGGAAAAAAAAGTGTGTTCCTTTAACAGCCACACAGGAGGGGAAAAAGGTAGAGAGGTCTGCTTGTCCTCACAGATGTGCTGGGTTACGACATGAACCACAGGACCTTTAATGCAAGCTAACAGCCAGCGGATAGGTGGAAGTACAGAATGACTGCAGGCCTCTGTCACACCAATTACATCCCGGCAGACATTTCTCACCTCCCTCAAGCAAAGCCCTGAGAAAACACATTCACAGTCCGCACAAAAAGCCAGAGAAGTTCAGAGAAAGAGAAACTTGCACCCAAGTGTGTGTATGTGTGTATGCCAATGTTAAGAAAAGTTATTTTGAAACTGTGGCTTACCAAACTAATTTTAAATATTTAAACAATAGTCAAGCTATTTTAAAAGTTACTCAAAGTACATTAAGGGGCAATATCATAATAAGATTGTAAACCTAATCCATATGAATTAGGCGGTTTAAATCCAAATGTTATACTTTGGACATGATCGCTTTATATGATGTACAGATTTAATTTAGGCTTTTATTCACATTTAAACATTCATCAACACACACACACACACACACACACACACACACACACACACACACACACACACACACACGCGGTAAATGGAATCTCAAGCATGCTTGTTTGATGTGCAAGAACCAATAAGGTTCATTCTCGTGTTACGCAGCATTTGAGCTTCCGCAAGAACCAATGAGGTTTGTTCTCACGCGTCAAGCAAGTATGGTTGGTCTGTTTATGTTCGCTGATCAATGTTTATATGTGAACAAAAGCCTAAATTAAATCATCATATCAAGCAATCAAGTCTCTTCAAAAAATGTTGACTAACCCGATCAATTTATATGGATTCGTTTAACGATCTCTTTAAGTTTTTGAAGCAGTGGTAGTTGCTTAGCGGTCAATGGAGCATCAGAAATCTATCAGATTTCATTAAAAATATATATCTTCATTTGTGTTCCATAGATGAACAGAAGTCTTACTGGTTTGGAACGAGGTGAGGATTTTTGGGGTGAACTAACCCTCTAAGTAGTTTCACTACTTCCAGTCAGTTAACCCAGCACTAGTCACTACTGCATAAAACCTGTCCACTTTGCTGCTTATTTTGGCCAGAAATCACCCATTCAGCCAGAAAGAAATTGTCTGAATGACATGTAGAGACCATTCACAGTTCATTATGTTTGTATATGCTGTTAAGGGGTAGGTAAATCTGAGATCCATGACACCACTATAATAGACCGGCACACAAAAAGTCAGTAAATAATCCTGAGACAAGATTTTCTGTCCATCCAAAGTAATAAATACAGACTATTCACAGACACAACAGTGGAATATCTAGTTTACTTGCTATTAAGTGCCTCAAATAAAACAAATTTAGCAAACTTTTTAATTCTGTGTGCATAAAATGCACCAGACAGTCAGTGCTGCATGCATATGATTGTGAAAGAGAAAACGTCAAACTCCAGGGTGTATGATATTACAAGCTGATAATCATCTTTAGACATCTCAAAAGACACACAGGTATGCAGAACAAACAAACAATCTGAAGACCTACTGAGATTAAACTTCATCCAAGATCACCGTTACACATCAACAAATCTCACAATCTATGACAGAGAACTCTGATTATCTGAGATTATATGGTCAGGAATGAGAACAGTAATCTTCAGAGTAATCTGCTATCGGTTACATTCATACGCAGTTCAGTTAAAAAGAGGAGTGACACCCAAAGTGACTCCCTGAAATTTTCAAGACTCGAATTTTGAAAGGGCCTGCATTTTTGATAAAAAAATAAAAAAATAAAATAAAAATAAAAAAATATTTTTAATATTTTAAATTACAAAAGAATCATCAATAAAAACATTTATTTATTTACAAAGTTGTATATTTGCTATCTATATTTTTCATTAAACAAAATATTTTGATCATTACAATTCCTTTTTTTCTTTACAAAATCAAATGCATTTATGCACTTTTATATTTGTTATATTTATATTTGTTTTTATAAAATATTAGAATTATTACAATTGTTTTTTCTTAACAAAAATAAATATGTAACAAGCTGGAAATTATATAGCTACAGTATGATGAAATTTATAATCATGAATAGTTTTACTGGAACATGATAGTATAAGACGTAAAACATTACTCATCCGTTTCTATAATCTGTTGTATGAACAGGACAATCTCAGTCACAACTGTTAGAGATACAGTTGTCGATCTCAAACACTGGCTGTGTCCGAAAACTTAGGCAGCTAAATTTTTGACTCGCTGCCCTATGAGGCAATGACTTTGCAGGCAGCATTTGCGCATGAAGGTACCTCACTAAACTGATTTCGGACAGACGTCTAATGCAGCATAACGGTTTAATGATCTACAGCAAAATAGAGAGCTTTGGTGAAAAAAAAATTATTTACTACAATATTAATTTCTCGCTAGAAATAACATCAAGAGTGGAAAACGTTGGTCAAAAACTTACATTTACACACAAACTGACCACCAACCACAACTTTCAGATGCCATCTTTATTTTTAGCTCAACTGTCACAGAATGGAAAGCACAGAATTGTGGGATATCAAAGGCAGCGAAGGATACATCTATGCTGCCTTCAAAAATCGATCAGTTGAAGGTATCTTAGGAGACAGGAAGTGAAGCTAACTTTGGATTTGGATGTGCCTTGATGCCTTCCTACCTTGGAAAGCATCCACCGAAGGCAGCATTTTTCAGTTTTTGGACACAGCGACTGACTGTGTGAATGAGCCACCGAGAGGCCGCACCACACAAACCAGTGACAAATTATAATTTCACATCTGCATCTTCTCTGGAGAGCGTACAGATGACTACTTGTTCCAACTGGGGCCCAAAAATTTCATTACACGAGGAGCTACAGTGTACTTTGGAAATTCTTCAGACATCTGTTGAAACATCCCACAGACCTTCGCGTGTGTGCTTTAGCACATCTTCATCTTATCGGCCTTTTTCTGAGTAAAAGCGTGGGGATGAAAAGGACAAAAATGAAACACCTCCACAAAACATCTTCACAGCTGTTTGAGCGATTCTGTGAAGTGCGCAGTTGATGAGAGATAATTTGTATTTACTATGAATAAGTGAGGATGCCATTAGCAGGTCTTTGTCTATGAGACCTTGTCAGTGAATGCCTCGAGCGCCTGCGTAATCGGCGATATGGCACAGCGATGGTGGAGAGAACGGAGAGTAACTTGCTTTTCTCTCAGATGACAAGCCTGATTTAAATATCAAAACAGAATGTAAAATGGTAATTAAAACCCAATTACTCTGTACGCGATTGAAAAGTCAATTAGCGACTTCAGAGGCTCGGAGAAGACAGATGCCAAGGTGAGGAATGAGGGGAGATGGTGCCGGGCCCTCCAGCAAACCTGTCAGGTAAGAACACACCTGGGAAAGCTACAGAACGAACTAAACATCATCTGCAGTGTAAGAGTCACAAGAAAAGACTTCACTCACAGTCCCGGCGCTTTCTCGAGCAGCCCGCATCTGGGATGGGGAGAAAAAGAGGCCGTCAACTCCATCATGGCCCATCCATAAATGATGAGCAATTTGCATTATGAGACATTCAATTAAGACCAAAGAGAGAAAAAAGGAGGTGCGGAGAGACAGAGGGAGTCTGTAACAGAGTGTGTGAGAGAGAGAGAGAATTACAAAGCTCGAAATTTAAGTGGGCTCCATCCAGCATTCCAGTGATGTCACTTCTCATTGATCCTTCATTAGTTATTTATGTGGCGGTAATGAGGGCTGAATATGAGGGGAGAGTGTGTGGGTGGTGATGCCAGACCAGAGTTTTTGATCACTTGTATTTAGTTCCAGAAGAGACGGCTGGTGTTAAACAGAGCTAGAACAGCACTGACAGCCCTTCGCTTGGGTTTGGGCTAGCTTAACTAACATAAAGAAAAAGCGGGTTTAGCCTCACACGCGGAAAGATCCAGCCTGTTAAATGCACAGGGAGATAAGAGAAAATTCAGTCTCACGTCCCACTGGACTACCCAAGGGCTGTAACAGTACTTAACCTTGCATGTTAAATATTCAATGGCTCATATGAATATTCATTATTTTCAAATGTGTTTGGCAACTGATGTTCATCTAAAACATTCTGGTTATTCTCAACTTTAATCTTTTCTTTGCATCTTTTTCTTGAGTATGAAGTTGAAAAAAAATTGCTAGTCAGTTTCGGCAAAATTGTCTATTATCAATAGTGTAGTAATGTATAAAGCACAACTCAAACAGAAGTTCATTTCAAACCGAACAGCTGTCTATTGGTCAAGGGTGCGAACTCAAGTGACCAACTGAACCCGATGTGAAATCTGTGTGGGGAAATCTTTCACAAAATTCCAGATTACATGGATTCCTATTGAAATTAATAGATTTACCCTGTGAAATTGCAGAACAATGTACTTCATATTGCTATCATTTTTCGTCTCTCATCCGTGTTTACTGCATCTAGGTCTACTATGGTTTACATGTTTTAATATAAATATAATAACAAATACATATACACATATAAATGTGATAATTTTTATATATTTAGTTTGTTTTACCTAAAACTTTTATACCAAACTTTTGCAAGCCCTGGATTCTTATTCAGGAAATGCAAATGAACAAATGGGGGGGTTAATTGTATTGGATAAATGTGAGAAATGTGAGGAAATTACTCCAGAGAGAGGATGAAATCAGGACATGAGAACATGTCAAACCTGTAGTCGCAATAAGTGCACTCTGGCTCAATCTATTGGCTAACCCTTGTGCCAGGGCTTAGACTAAAAGTAATTGTTTTAAGAGCTTTGGAGGTGACAATGACCAGTTGAAGGGCCATATTTACACTAGGCCTTGGTAGTTCCATGTCAGGCCCCAGCCACTAAAAACATTAATGCCAAAAATAGCCCTACCGAGCATGTCCCATCATCGCTGTGATTTTTCAGAAAACTCCAGGGACAAAAAGAAAACACCCAATCACATGCTAGCTTTTGTTTACCCTCTGCATTTTTCCCAAGATCTAAGGCGCTCTAGGGTTGTGGGAACACACGCACTGCTATCTTTAAGTAGCCAGCTGACAGTTTACTGACGCCTGAAGCACAGTGACATTAGCAGGCTTTTACACAGCAAAGCGAGGAAAGCTGTGAGAGACAGCATAGCAGATTCAGACGTTTACACCTTCTAAATATCCCCCTCACCCCCTCTGAGAGAGAGCTTCTGATACTTTCTTTGTTTTTTGGTCATTGGATCTCAGTCTGAATGGATTTGATCATATTAAAAGCTAGTCACCGATCCCACTGAATGACTAAAACCACATTTGGAGGTGGTCTGGTCAGAGATGGATTCTGACTAGAGTCAACAAATAGTAAATGGTAAAGCGTTTTGCTGAGTAGTCAACATTAGTTAGCTGTCACTGACATGGAATAGGTTGTAAGTTTTGTTATGGTCTTTTTTTATCTGTTGTCAAAGCATTGTGTTGTAGCCTAAGTTCTTGCCCTTTTTCTTTTTATTCTGCTCTCATCCCGTGAAAAAGAAACACTTAAATCCGGTCACCTTATTTATTGAACAATATCCAATGAATTATTCCACTGGACTACACCAGGAATCCCTTTTTTCTCTCCCCAAATCCTCAGTCACATCGCTTTAAAACATTATTTTCCCCTCTTTACTTCACTTTTGATTCCTATTAGAGTCCTTTACTATGGCAATGTTTCTAAAGTAGGAGAGCATTGGAAAGACGGAAAGCTTTCTGAATTATCTGTCAGTATTGTGCTTTCCATTTTGCTCGGGTAACAGTGATCGAATCTCTACCCGACCACACTGGAGACACATTGGAATTCAAGCTAGAGAATATTTAGATACTATCCGATACGAAATGCATATTAATGCAAGGTAGAGTGAGGAGTGAAAGCGATGAAGACTTATCGAACCTGGCATTCTGATTGGCTTCAATGTCAACAGAAGACACTCTCTCACTCTCTTCCTCTGTACACAGAGAACAAATGCAACACAACCATGACCTCCTCTAGCATTTCCAGCTCCTCTGAGAGTGTGTGTGTGTGTTTGAGGAGAATAAAAGCCTACAGGTCAAACTGCTGTCTGACAAAATCATAAACTCAGCGGCCAAGTCCCCTAAAGCACTGCATTTAAAACACCATAAACTCCGTCATTAAAACGCTATTGAAACAGTGCCAAGCAAAGTTCATCGTATAACACACTTTTTTGCACAGCACACAAAACCTGTGCTTATTTTGGCACCAATTATAAATACACGCATATTAAAACTCTGCTCAGTACTGACAAGCAGATTATTATTTTTTACTACTAATAAAAATACAAATTTTTTTTTAATTAAATTTCAATTGTATTTAGCCTAAAAAAATAAAATGAATAAAATCAAATTGTTTTAAATGTTAAACGTGCGTTTAGGCATCACAACATTAGCAAATCTCAGAATGAAAATTCATTTTTCATACGGCACATCGTAATGATAGTGTTATTTAGTTATTAGTGTTTTTAAAGATGACAGTAAAGTTATCTAAATATATGAAATTAGTGGGGGAAAAAATTACACACATGTACACACACACATATATACATATATATACACACACACAATATTAAATATACAACCGATATAGTTAACATAATAATGAAAAAAAAATGTAATGTCCATGCATGCCCATATTGCCTTCAATAAAAACAGAAAATCACTTAACTCGCATAAACAGTGTTTGCATAAAAGCATAATGTGGGCCTGACATAGCAGTTATGCTGCTTCGCTTATTCTGTGAAACAGACCTAATGCTACGCTGTCGATCTGTGATGGTAAGTCAGTCTCAGCCCATTGTTCAATTCCATTTCTCTCTGATGGACGTGTGAACATCGCTCGCTGGCCGCTAAATGGATGTTATAGATTACCGTGTTCTGTCTGTCTGCCGGCTGCTCCTCAGAGTCAAGGGCAGATCGACAGTAGACACAGGGCTGTACACGTGGCCTTGCAGGAAACACAATGTGCTCAATGCCCAGAGCAGGAGCCTCAGGGCAGGTGAGATCACCACTGCTCTTTCACACAGGCTCGAGTATTGTGCAATCTCCGCCGCAGGCCATTTTTTCCCCATTACCGTACAGCAAAAATGCTTTACATCAACAACTCTGTAGCGTCTCATGTACGCTCTTTACATCTACTCAAACAGCCAACAGAAGACTACTCGGTGGCTATGAAATGCCGACTGAAACCTTTTATTTAGGCTTTTGAATATTATATAGTCATATTCAAATATAATATATTATAGTATTTTAACAAAACTGCTTTCAATATTTGAAAAACTTTGGAGTCAGTAAGATTTTGTAGTGTTTTTGAAAGAAGTCTCTTATGCTCAACAAGGCATTTATTTGATCGAAAATACAGAAACAGTAATATTGTGAAATATTATTACAATTTAAAATAACATTATAAAATTACTTTACTGTCACTTTTAAACAATTTAATGTGTCCTTGCTTGGGGTGTAACGGTACATGTATTCGTCCCGAACCATCACGGTTCGGTGCATGCAGTCACACGACGAATACAGTCAGTCACAGGCGTTCCACACTCCAATCCAGAAGAGGGGGCGCACGGTAATGCAACGCTGTATATGTCTGTAATTGGCTACAATGATCAGCGCAAAGGAGCATTTAAAAGCACACAGAAGTGTTTGAAAGAGAGATCAAAACTGCGTATGCGTTGAACGCCTGTGTACATGTATGAGTCAAAAGAAGTATACTTTGCAAGGCTGTGCGTTTGACTGTGCGCATACGCTCACGTACACACAGGCCCGAATTAACACAGTGTAGTGCCCTAGGGTGACCACATTTGAAGTGTGTTTTTGTTTAGTTCTCTTGGCCATCGTCACTCATTAAGCAGGGACTATTCTCTCTGTATATATTGTATCTTTAACTGTTCATTTTGTAACTGCATCTGTGTAACGGTACATGTATTCGCACCGAACCGTTTCGATACAGGGCTTTCGGTATGGTACAGGAGTGTACCGAACGGTTCTGAATGCAATCTTTAACAGTTAACAGCAGGCTTGTTTTAACCTGTTAACTGTCACCCCCCTTTTTGAAAATATACATGAAAATGCACTATCCAAACTTAAATGGTTGTAATTCAAGAATGCTTTGGAATATAGACATAAGTTTAGTCTCATTTTAAAGAAGACAGTCAGCAGATTATTGCTCAAGTGAAATCACTTCAAAATTAAAGTATGAAAAAGTTATGGAAGTTTAAATTTCTGTAAATCAAATGTACTGTACTAAATATTTTATATAAAATATGTTACAAAATAATTTGTACTCTAAAATTACTATCTAATCAAAGCCATATGTTTAATCAGTTTGTGTTCCAAATTTGAAGTTGATATCACAAAAATTGAAGTTCCCATGAGATTTTGTTTAGGCACTGTACCACAAATAGCCACCGGGTGTCATTTGGAATTCCATAGATTTTTTTTTATGCAATCTCCTGTAACAAATGTATATATTTTTACCTTTACGGCGATATGTGTTTTGTCAAGATTAGAAAAGCTTTTTATTATAAAGTAGTTAAAATAAATGTTGTAATATAAAACGAGACAACGCCCACTAGGGGAGGAGCCCGCTAGAAGAATTTAGAGTACCATTACCATGGTAACGCAAGGTCCAATTACAAAACGGTTCCCACACGAACATATTAAGTATTCAGTCCATTTTATCACGAAATTCAAACGATAAATGCCGTTTTAATGTGTTCATGTGACTGATCACTGTACTATAGGCGCGTCAGTTCAAGTAGCGACGCGCGAGTGAACGTGATCATCTCTTCCTAAAGAATAAACATGAATTAACTTATGGTATGTTGAGGATACATTACTACTTACTGAAACGTATCATATGTCGTGTAATCGCTCAATCAGTGTTTCAACCGCGGAAAGACGTCAATAAAACAGCTTGTAAACAATGTCATGTAGCATTACATTTACCTCAGGCAATCATTCAGTGTCCACATACAGCTGTTAGTTCACTAGAGAAATAAACTTTCGCTAAATATATGCACTATATTAGTCTATATATTCATTATATTCTACTTAACCTGTTAGTGATGTCTTGATTATTTAATGCATGTTTAAATAAATCTGTCATGAAAATGACAGACACTGTATAAATGATTACATTTCAACAACGAATTGAAAAAATAAATTAGATTTAGAAGTTAATGCAAAAACTGCCTTATGTGAAGTTTACATGTTTGCATACAATATGTTATTTGAGTGTTGATTATTATATCTAAAAATAAATAGCAACTGAATTTAGGCTAATAGTTTGGGCTCTGTTGTTAACCTTTAATATTATAGTAATGTGCAAGTAAGGGCTCCCTATATAGTTTACAGCATTATCTTTAAGAATTTTTTAGTTATAATTGAATTCATTTAAGGACAGAAATTTTTTCAATAAACCACTGTTTAATAAAAATAAATTAAAAGTTTTTTTTTTTTTTTAAACTGCTGTACCGAACCGTGACTTCAAAACCGAGGTACGTACCGAACCGTCAGTTTTGTGTATCGTTACACCCCTAATATATATATATATATACACAAAACATACAAATATTTTAAAGGTCTAGTAATTATCTTAATCACTTGGTGTCCCTCTATTGGCTGGTGCCCCAGGGCACTCACCCAATCCCGTCTACAGATAATCTGGCCCTGCATACACATAAAAAAAACGAAGTATACTTTCGGCTTATGCGAAAGAAGAGAAGATTTATAATTTACAACATGTTTTTGAAGGGCTGATCATTGTAGCCAATCACAGATATATTTGATGAGCGAGTGAGCACAATGGGCAATCAGAGGTGTTTATGATTCCGCTCAACAGAGCTCAAAGTGGCACATTTTTTAAATGTGTACTTGGTACCGAATTCAGTACTTTTGACAACGCTACTTAAAAAAAAAGGCTTGTGCTCTCGACTGTGCGCTAAATGGAGCGGAACGCAGAAAATTAAGTATAGAAGGGTTGGGCTTAAGCTTTGAATGTTTAAATATACACTCACCTAAAGAATTATTAGGAACACCATACTAATACTGTATTTGACCCCCTTTCGCCTTCAGAACTGCCTTAATTCTATGTGGCATTGATTAAACAAGGTGCTGAAAGCATTCTTTAGAAATGTTGGCCCATATTGATAGGATAGCATCTTGCAGTTGATGGAGATTTGTGGGATGCACATCCAGGGCACGAAGCTCCCGTTCCACCACATCCCAAAGATGCTCTATTGGGTTGAGATCTGGTGACTGTGGGGGCCATTTTAGTACAGTGAACTCATTGTCATGTTCAAGAAACCAATTTGAAATGATTCGAGCTTTGTGACATGGTGCATTATCCTGCTGGAAGTAGCCATCAGAGGATGGGTACATGGTGGTCATAAAGGGATGGACATGGTCAGAAACAATGCTCAGGTAGGCCGTGGCATTTAAACAATGCCCAATTGGCACTAAGGGGCCTAAAGTGTGCCAAGAAAACATCCCCCACACCATTACACCACCACCACCAGCCTGCACAGTGGTAACAAGGCATGATGGATCCATGTTCTCGTTCTGTTTACGCCAAATTCTGACTCTACCATCTGAATGTCTCAACAGAAATCGAGACTCATCAGACCAGGCAACATTTTTCCAGTCTTCAACTGTCCAATTTTGGTGAGCTCGTGCAAATTGTAGCCTCTTTTTCCTATTTGTAGTGGAGATGAGTGGTACCCGGTGGGGTCTTCTGCCTCAAGGTTGTGCGTGTTGTGGCTTCACAAATGCTTTGCTGCATACCTCGGTTGTAACGAGTGGTTATTTCATTCAAAGTTGCTCTTCTATCAGCTTGAATCAGTCGGCCCATTCTCCTCTGACCTCTAGCATCAACAAGGCATTTTCGCCCACAGGACTGCCGCATACTGGATGTTTTTCCCTTTTCACACCATTCTTTGTAAACTCTAGAAATGGTTGTGCATGAAAATCCCAGTAACTGAGCAGATTGTGAAATACTCAGATCGGCCCGTCTGGCACCAACAACCATGCCACGCTCAAAATTGCTTAAATCACCTTTCTTTCCCATTCTGACATTCAGTTTGGAGTTCAGGAGATTGTCTTGACCAGGACCACACCCCTAAATGCATTGAAGCAACTGCCATGTGATTGGTTGATTAGATAATTGCATTAATGAGAAATTGAACAGGTGTTCCTAATAATCCTTTAGGTGAGTGTAGTTTAAGACAAGTATAGCAAATTGTAACACTCCCAATGCACAAGTTTTATTTTTCACTATTCTATTTATTTTGTACTTTTATAACACAAGATGCTTTTCAGTTTTGTAGCTGATTATGAACAAATACTTTTTGTTTTCATCAGTCCTGCAAAAAAATATGCAAGAGTGCATTCTGTTTACTGCTTGGTGCTTAATACACTATAGCAGGCTGTACTGTACCAACTACCTCAGGGGGACTAAATGCCACTAGGTGGGACAAACTGTAATACTGTCTGTTCAAAAGAAAAGAAAAGAAACCTAGCATTGTGTATTGTTGCTTTTAACACTTTAGTTTAGGGTCCAATTCTCACTATTAACTAGCTGCTTATTAGCATGCATATTACAAGGATATTGGCTATTTATTAGTACTTATAAAACACATATTATTGTCTTATTATGCATGACCATATTCTACATCCCTTAATCCTACCAAATACCTCAACTTAACAACTACCTTACTAACTATTAATAAGCAGTTAGGGGGTTTACTGAGGCAAAAGTCATAGTTGGACCCTAAACTAAAGTGTGACCATTTTTTCTATTGTACCGAAATCGTACCGAACTGTGACCTCTGTGTACCGTTACACCCTTGCTGAATAAAAGTATTGATTTTCCAAAAAATGAAAAACTCTTACGGACCACAACTTTTTGAACAGTAGTGTGCATTTCTAAGAACCTTTTCAAAGAAAACTTTCCTTTTTGTTAATTGTGGACACTCTTACACTACATTATTAATTACATGTAATTAACAAAAAAATGTTTGCCAAGTGAAAAGCCAATGTAGATCTATGGGGCTTCAAGAACTTACAATGACTTTTAAAGAGACTTTCACAAACAAATCTTTATTTACCGAAAGCTTATAGAGGAACATTTAGGCTTCTCAGACTCACTAAATATTTCTCTCCATTTAAACTCTAAATAAACTCACAAAGGTGCTGATGTTCTCTACTCCTGGCATTGAGCACCAAACTCCACATTAAAACCTCCCGCACCACTGTCTGACAGGGCAATTAGAGTGCCATGAAACTGGTGCTCTCCGCTCTAGAGGAAAAAAAGAAATCCGGTCTCCATGGTAACACAGATGGTGGTCCACAGTTTTGAGCATTTCAATTTGAGACACTTTTGTCAAAAGCATCAAGCTTCATAAGGTACCTCTGGACTTAAAAGAGACTGGGAAAGAGAAAAGTCTCTCTCGAGCCTAGAATGTCTGTCCTAAGGCCGTCATTACAACGGCCGTGAGGTGGTATAACTCAAAACAGGTAATAAATGCTCTGAGATTGTGGGTAATACAGGCTGCAAGCTTCACTGACTCTAAACACAGATTTCGGAAAATATCCTTTTTATATTTTTACATTTTATATTTGGAAAATAGCTCGAAAAGCAACCATGCCAAGGCAGAAACTCTTGACAAATCACATCTTAATCAAACAGGAGGTATAAATCATGAATGAAAGAACGAAGTAACCTGCTGACCATCTGGCCTTAGCCATTAAGGATCTGAATGAGCAAACAACTTTAGATGTTGCCCCAAAGGCACATGTAGGCGATCCGAAAAGGAACCCTTTAGCAAAATGTTAAACCCTTCAGATAAAGAGATTTCTCCCTGTTCATCTATTAAGCCTATTATTCCTCAATCCTTCTATTCATCTCATTCTGTATCAGTCCGGCCCATCCACCTTTGCACTTTGGATCGGCCATCAAAGACATCTATATCCAACAACAGAAACACAAAGATAAACATATCCCATAACACCAAGATGAAAGAAAAGATATCCCACAACACCCCAAACAGAGGATGAGCTCACATACACGCACACACAGTCGATATTATCGAACATGCAGTGGTCTTTGTGGTGGGAGATTTAGTGACATTACCTACCAGTGACAGGCCTCATCGTGAGGTCATTCATCACATTCGCGTGTGCGGGTCATCTGGCTCACGACCCATGATTGCAAAAAGACACTCAATCACACTTTGGTGTACCGATCACACACACACACATACTAAAATCAATTCACCTGTGTACATTTGTGTACGTGTGTCGACTATTGAAGTCATCATGCAACTTCACTGTGTCCTTGAGGAAAAATGGACAAGTACATGAGCTCTCGCACACAAGCTGCAATTCCGAAATACATATCGGTCAAGGTCTCTGTCCCAAGTGGCTGATTTCCTGCAAACTTCTTAGCATTAGTCGCTTGGAATATGAGGAAGAGGAAGAGAAAGGCTGCTTTGTTCTCCATCATACCAAAAAGCAATTAGTACAGTAATCCTGTCCCAGCAGGCCTTGGGGGAGGGCTGTATGTAAATGACCTGAAACAGAAGAGTGAGTGAGATGAAGTAAATTAGCTCCAGGCTGAGGGTAATAAATAAATATCCATGCTGATTAAAAACTCACTAACACGTCTCCCCAATGCAGGTCAGCTATGTTCAGTGGGCAGAGGGGGAAAAAATGAATGTCTAATTTGCCTTTCTCAAGGTGACCTTTCATGCCCAGTAAAAAGATATATAACAATTTCTTCAGGTTTTAGACACCACACATACGCATTGATTAAGCCTTCAAAAAATGTGCTGACAATGAAGTGCGCCGCTTGAAATAAAGATTCATAACTAATATTCTTCCTATTAAAAATTCTCTTCTGCTATGACTTGCTGGATTAAACCATCAATCTCCTGGATGTGTCCTCCTACCCTACCAGTGCTGGGGAAGATGCTTCGAAGTGTAGTTTAAGTTAAGTTAAAGTGGTTAAAAAACAGCCAAGCTGATCTTTCAAAATAGTTAGCTATACTACAAGCTACTACCAACACATCAAATGCCATTAAACAGCATCCACGTTCTGCGATGGTCCACGGACAGTTCGCGTGGCATGATTTTCCACGCACACCCTCCGTGTTCAGCCCAATTTTTGTGTCCGCACGGACAGTGGGTGTAGAACAGCGTAAGCGCTAGGTGAATGTTGAGACACAAAAGTCCACTAGGTGACATTACACAGTTGTGATGTACTGTGTAGTAGTCGAAGATGAATGTGAAAAGAGCGATACAAAACCGTAAACAAACAGCATATCTTTCTCCATCATTTTTTGTTTTTGTTCTAAACTTTGCATGCAATGGTGGATCTGTGGCTGTGTCCGAAATTTGTAGTGGTGTCTGATAATGCACTGCAATAAGTTTACAACCAATGCACGCTCAACGGCTAGAGGATACCCATAATGCACTGTGAGAGTCGCGCGCAGAATGAATTCACGCATCTGACCAGAAGATGGCGCCCACAGCTGAATCATCCATTTTCCAAACCTCTGGTCCAATGTGGGTACATACAGGTATAAATTCCTTTTTAATTGATTATTAAATTGTTTAATTAACGTTTGTACATGGAAACTATGACAGAGTTCAAGATTACTCATTTCATCTTACGGCTGGAGCTGCCAGTCGATTTCAAATGAATATTAAACAGCAAGCACAAACTATCCAAAAGTGCTAATTTTCATTCACTCCTTCAAGTCGACTATATTAGTGGAGTAATGTAGGGAATAGTAAATAGGGGGCAAGTTCGAACAAAGCCTGTCTATTTTTCTACTTCTATCCTTATGAGGAGCAAAAGTCCTGTAACAGACACAACTCAGTGCTGCCCTCTGATGTCTGGTATAGTATAAAAAACAATTGTACTGTGCATGTGTCAAACTCATCCATCCGCGCTCATCCACGGTTGAGTCGAGTATACTTAGGAAACTGTGCGGACACAATTTTACATGAGACGGAGTATGCCCGGGTCTTAAATGCGGTCTGACTGGACAAATAGAAAAAATTTAGCCCTGATATATAAAAGGGCACAGGTAAATGTGGCATTTGTTTGTGAAGTTCACTTAAATTAAAAGTTTTTTAAAGCCTAATAAAATAACACAAACTATCCAAATGAACCGATTCACTCAAACAAATCAGACTGTCATGTTTGGCCATAAAGCAGAATAAATGTTTGTGTACTCTGATGTGCAAGCACAAAAGATGTAGCGTTTTATTATGTTACCCTGCCACAACTTTTAGTTCTTTACTCCCCAACACCGGCTCATACAAGGGCAAAAAAAAAAATTCTTTGGAGAGAGAGAATTTAGACATGATGTGGTGTTGATGTGGGAACCAAAGCGAGCTCGTGAAATGCACTTCACTTACTTAATCAGCGGCCTTGCCCTGCGCTGTCAATATGGCTGATCACACCGGTTTTTCCACATTACGTTAACAACTTCATGAGCTCTGCTGAGCACAGTATTAATCTCTGGCGAAACCCCGCTTTACACCCTGATCGATACACGCAGTCTGTCCTGCCTGCGGCGCAAAGACTGTGGGAACCACTTTTTTGGAATCCGTTTAAAACTTTTACCACGCATTTCACACACACGGGATCGAAATGAACATAGGCTATTTTTAAGCTGTAGCACCCTTTAAGAGAAACAATGTGGACAAAGTGAGAATAAATTCAACAGAACAAAAGCGAAGAAAACTTATCAGAGGCAGCCAGCTTGGCAGAACAAAAGTACATTGCAACACAACAGGTAGAATGCGCAGAAAAACAGCAGTCGTGTTGCGCAGTTTAACCAAGGAGTCATTTTACCTCAACATAAAACCCGTCTGTATGTGGGCGTCTGTAGTGTAACATGCTATTTTGCAACCAGACCTGCAATTAGAGCACGGAAGCTTAACCAATTTTGCCACTTTTTTCGTAAAAAAGTGCTTTTCTCACTCTCTCGAAAAGGTACGGGACTAATCCAGCTCACTGGGAGGCCACTTAAGCTAATTGGCAGGCTTTGTGGGCATGGGTTGGTACTCAAAATAGCTGAGACCACCTTCCTTCACATCTTATATAAGTGGCTCCTTCACCACCATCATCTCCTTATTCCAATCAGGCCTTTAAATGAGCCAGGCCTCCCCCACAAAGATGGCGAAGTGCACTGTTAAATTAGATTAATGAAACAAATGACTTGAGAGCAAATGAAGGAGAAAGTGAATGAGTAAGGAATTAGAAGTGAAAGAAAAGATCTGAATAAGTCACATTCATGCAACCGTTCTGTCTTGATCCGCTCTCTAGTTAAGTAGTGCACTGGCCAGGGAGTCCCGTTGTCCAAATCACTCCAGTGCAGAGAAATGTCTGTGCCCCAGACTCAGATCAGCATTAATTGAGAGAAATGACAATTCCTTCTTAAGTCATTCAAGTATTTTTGTAATATTTCATCCCTAAAATGAATGACAGGTAAACAATTTTAAACATTTTTAAATATTATACAGGAATTTGTGTTTTAGATGAAGACTAAAAAGACAAGCTTTTAAAGACTAATATTCAAATTACTGCCAATACCGTTAAGCCAATAATTAAAGTCATGGTCACGGATAATCACTAAAAGGCTAAAATTATACTATTTATTATGTCTAAATACATTTTAATTTTAAAATGAATGCCTACAATGATTGCTTAAATGTTACAATTGAAAATACAATACCGATAAGCTACTAATTATTTTCATGAGCTGATAACCAATAAATGGCTAATACTAAACCAAGCTAAAACAAGCATAAAATAAAACTAAACTAAAATTAATCATTTTAAAAGTACAAAGTGAATTTAGGAATCACAGCATTACTACGCAGGATGAATTCAGGGGGATTGGGACACTTTTTGCCATTGAGATGACTTGGAAAAAGTGTCCCAATCAACCGGAATTCACCTACAGTATGAAAAAGGTATTAAAAATGTAGATTTAAATTTGCAAAGGATTACTTTAAATCATTCAATTAAATTTGGTTTTAAATTAGTAATTAGTATTATTATTAAAGATTAACTAAGTGAGCATTAGATGACGCTAAAGGTAATCATAAATGTAAAAATAAGGAACAATTAAATATTGATAAATGTAAAAAAACTATTATTGGATAATAACTGATATTAATGCCAATATATAGTATACCACCCCCCCAAAAAACTCCCATTTTTATTTATATGTTTAAAGTTCTGTGATTTTTGTATTTTTATTTATATTGCAATAGTTTTGTACTTTACTGTGTGATCCATTAAATGACTGAATTGCCATTATTAAAAATGCAGGAAAAGCACATTTTTCATAATGGCAGTGTACATTTTTTACAGCTCCAATGAAAGTGTTTCAATGCCTGCTTCAATGAATGCATAAACCTTCTTGCTGGTAATCGAGTCATCAGTGTCCCAATCTTTAGCGTATCAAGGTCCTTGCTAGTGCTTGAATTTGTTCACAATATCCTGATTTACGTCATAGGGAATTAGAGAGCAGAATGAGACACAAGCAGAGTATTCAGCTATATTTTAAGAGTCCAATGCGTAACTGAGGGCATGAGTAAAGTTAATGAGCACAAGAGTTGTTTACTTCAACAAACTTTTTAAAAGTACGGCAAGTTAAATTCCCAAGGTGTCCACTCTGTCTGAGGTAAATCACAGTAGGGCGGTTCACATCTCCTATGCGAGCCAAAGCCTTGTCATCAGAGACACCGTTAAGCTAATTGCCTTTATAGAATCTCAATGGTGAAGAGATGTCTTCTCTTTTTGTCTTTGTAGAGACAGACAAATCTGGCATTTAAAGGGCTGATGCTCAATTCTTCAATGTTTTCAGCCAGGGTTACATCTCATTGGCAGAACTGAGCCTGTAAAAAAACATACTGCAAAACCATGAGCTAAGACACCAAACTAAGCCAAGAAAGACCAAAAATGAATACGTTTAAAAAGAAACTTCATGAATATGGCACAATATCTATTTCTCTCCTTCTGTCTAACAATGTGAAACATTATAAGAGCGATATTTCTAGATCTGTTTTGCTCTGTAGTCTTTTCTGTCTGTGATTATGGAAGACAAGGTGGAATCTGATCCCAGATCGGCTGTTTTTTTTTTCTATGAACACCGTGCCTGCCTCCCTCCGAGACGTCTTGAAGCAAGGCTTTCCTCTTCATTTACATTTTCGTGCAACACAACAAATGTCATCCTCAAGGATCTCTGCATAAAACAAGCTGTATTAACCTCATTCGTTTCATTTTCATGAATTTGCCACTCCTTTGTGTTTGTGAATCCTCACAGCACCGTTGTGGAGTCCCTGCCTCCCTGAGCACAACACGAGTTCAAACATCAGCATCACAGTGCATCCTCAGGTCCAAAACGAACTTTCTTTTTGGCCAGGTATTAAAGGTGAACAAGTTCTGGGTTACACAAGTGTTAGAGCGTGATGAAATGAACTGTTTGTTTATCATATATATTACCTCAGGTAGAACAGGAAGGTTACTTTAAAAATAAACACTTATGATCCAGATGAACTGTGGCACTCATGTGGGATATACAGTTTGAATATATTATAATCTATTATATTATATTATAATGATTATATTATATTATAATATATAATATAATGGTAACACTTTACATTAAGGTTCCCTTTGTAAAGGGTTTATAAAGGTGTTTGTTAATGACTAATAACTCATTTACAAATGCATTATAGAACACGCGTGCTTTAGTGATGTGATTAACTCATTAATAAATGCTTCACATGTGTTCATTTTACATTTAGGTGCATTTTCACAGGTTACTAATGTTTGTAACTCATATAAATGAATAAATGATTCATATGTGTTTACTTTACATTTCAAAATAAAGTTTGATAATTTAATCTTGAGAAGCAAGAAATCAGTGTTATACGCTGCTGTGGATAGGCATGAGCCTTTTGTGGAATATCATGGGTAAGACAGTAACTTCTGGTAAGGAACATCTTAAGAAAAGTCATGAGATATTAATGAGAAAACCACAAATACAACACCCTTCAGTCTCACTAAAATAGTCTATTTTTGCTGCATCATGAAATAAATCAGGAATCTGGTTGAGTTAAATAAGTGTGAATAAATACATTTATTACGCATTTATAACATGCGAGTTAAAAAGGGCGCACTATTTGGCAGGTAATGCCTTAAAGTCACCCTTTTTATTCATGCAGTTATAACTGCTTATCAACGATCTATAATGCATTTGTAAATGAGTTATTAGTCATTAACAAACATCTTTATAAACCCTTTACAAATGGAACCTTAATGTATAGTGTTACCATTATATTATATTATATTATATTATATTATATTAAAAATATAATATATCATATCATATTATATATATTATATTATATTGTTGGGATCAGTAAGATTTTTGAACTTTGGTAACATTATAAAATGTCTTTACTGTCACTTTTGTTCAATTTAAACAAAACAGTAATTTTGAACTTAAAATTCAAAGAATACTGAGAATAATCTATTACAGTTTCCACAAAACATTAAGCAGCACAACTTTTTTTAACATTAATAATAAAAATCAGCAGCAAATCAGCATATTAGGATGATTTCTGAAGGATCATGTGAAATTAAAATAGAAAATAGAATCGTACTGACCCAAAAGTAGTGTATAATAATAATAATAATATTAATAATAATAATAATAATAATAATAATAATAATGTATTATAATAATCAGATATAAATTATAATAATAAATTATTATTATTATTATTATTATTATTATTATTATTATTATTATTATTAAATGATAAATGATAATAAAGTGTTGTTGTTATAGCTTAAAAGGCACAATGTAATTTTAGCCGCTAGAGGTCGCTTATGCAAAACAAAGGCGTAGCTTACACCTTTGTTTCGAGGAATCATGGGAGTTGTTGTCTTCACCTCTACAGCCAGGGGAAAAGAATCCGACGGGACTCGGGCAGAAATCATATTCATGGATGAGCTAATGTATTATTAACATTACTGTAGTATGAAGCAGGGTGGGGCTGAAAGCTGTTGGAGCGGAACGAGGCCGCTGAAGCTATTGCTAATGAGAGACAAGCACGACACGCGGCTCGAGAGCAGTGGAGCTTTTGTCATGCCGCAGTCGACCGATTCCGCTTCATCTGGTCACGCATATTATCATATTAGATACATTTGAGTGTGTTGAGTTATGTTATAATGCTACTCTGTTTGCTCGGCGGCTACTATGAGACACTTGTTGCACACTGCAGTAAGCTAGATCAATATTAGGCATGCTAAAACATGGTACTCGCTGTAAATCAAGAAAACAAGATTTAAACAATAGGACTGTGTTGAGCTATATAACGGTGATTCGTTTTCTGTCGATTACTGTATCCAAACAGTTGCTCACCTGTCTAATAAAGCACATAATATATTGAAGCTTTGGTGTTTCCATGGTTTCTACAAAATAAAACTGGAAAGTACACAAGTCAACAAAATATATAACATTGTTCTAGTGGTTTCTGGATATTTTAAATCCAAAAATCGTACATATTGTGCTTTTAAATTGCTCTAGAAATTCAGACAAAACTTTGTGTTTACATTTTAAACAAGAAAAAAAAAGAAACACAAAATGCCAGTGAGATAAGAAAAATACACTTCAAGACATTATCTAAAAAGAGTCTGTATTATTTCAAAAGAAGTGATCCAGTAAAAATATCTAAACATCCATAAAACAAGACAAAATTCTTGAGAAATGGATAATGGGAACACATCTACACCTTCTAGATTTTAAAGCTTTAGCCTACAGTTGGTTTACCCTTCGCCTATGATAAAATGCACAGAATAAAGAAATGACTTCTGACTATTACGGAGACAGTAAATGTCTTTTATGACACATAGCGGCATAGAGAATTACTGAGGGCCACAAGAGGGTTGTATTCACAGTTCTGCCTCGTGAAAACCTCACATAAAGAGAGAGGGGACGATCATAATTCAAAAATGGGTGGTGGTTTGGTGGTGGCGGCAGAGGGGGTTAATCCCTGTCCATCTGCCTAACAACACCTCTCCCTCTCTCAGCACAGGCCTCAGATCCACCTGCACTGAACCAGGGGCTTTCAGCTAAAGATTTGGGCTGACCTGCATGAAGGTTCCCTACAGACTTTGCCTCCCTGTCTTCCAAATCGCCAATGCCTGACTTTGAAGTTTCCAGAAGGAGAGACTCCGAGGGGCCTGCAATCTCACCAGCATGGCTGTTCTCAGGATTAAGGACACAGATGAGCCAGGAGGTGCTTCCTGGCTCTGAATGTGCAAGCACCCCCCCCCCCCCCCCCACCCCCAATGCCAGCGCTGATGGATTAACAGACAAACAAAGGCAGCAGAAAACACACACAATGCACAAAGTGTAATGCGGCGCCGGGTCCTAAGAAATCAATTTGTGAATAATAACAGAAGGATGCTGGTTTTGACCCTTCTTTTCTCTTCCTTTTCCTGCCACTCTGATTGTTCTTTTAACACCATATTCAGTTCTGCACCCCCCGAAAGAGGAAAAAACTCAATTTGAAAACTCACTGAGCTTCTTATAAAGCTTATAAACAATATTTTGTATGCCATATTTACAAAT
Organism: Rhinogobio ventralis; assembly: GCA_039654625.1. Classification (NCBI taxonomy): domain Eukaryota; kingdom Metazoa; phylum Chordata; class Actinopteri; order Cypriniformes; family Gobionidae; genus Rhinogobio; species Rhinogobio ventralis. The sequence goes on from CM077201.1 coordinate 16,954,421, forward strand.
TTCTGTTTTATTGACATGCATAGCTGTGAAAAAGTATTTGCCCCCTTAGCAATTGCCAATTTGGAGAACAAAATTAAATTACACAAAGGGAACCCAAGACAAAATTTCATTGGGTGAAATTGGCTAACACAGACTCGCATCACACCTGAGAAAAAGTAAATGCCTTTGATATGAGTCTTTTTTTGCTACATCATACAATTACACTTAAGCTTCAGCTCACAGTCAGATGCTCGGACAGCCTCTTAAAGAATTAGTTATTAGAATAAACCAAGGTTTGGGGTCATCACATGCTTTTTAACAAACCTGATATGAGCTTTAATCTCCTTCTTAGTGAACAGAAGGCCTTACTACTATTCCATTAAGTCCATTTTTGCACATTCCCTTTCTCATTGCAGAGTCATGGACCGTGACCTTCGCTGATGCAAGAGAAGCCAGAAAGTTTTTCTGTGATAATTCAAAGCTTTCCGGATGAGGTGCCACTGTGCCCTTTGAGAAATTATGACCGCTTTTGGGAATATTCACCACTAAAGTCGCCTGTGTCAAGCAGTACGAGGTCGAGGGCCGTGAGAGAACGGCATGAGGCCGGTGGGCGTGATTGATAATGAGAGGCAGCTGCGCGCCGCACCAGTCTCGTATCTCACGGAGGAGCTTCGGATGCATAAAAGGAGGAGCGACAACAGTGAAAACTGTTCTCTCATGGCCCTCGACCTCGTATTGCTTGCCACACCGACTTTCCACTGCACATGAACAAACGACAGTCGTTGGACCGGAACAACTTCATTTCCAATGGAGAGTAGTACGGGAGCTGTGTGGAGTTCCGATCATACGAGTATGCGTAATGCGTAATTTCGATTCAGATTTGAGCTTCGGATGCGTTGAAATATTTGAACTTCTGCGGCTAGACCGTATGCGACTGGCCGACCGGATGTGATGTGTTCTAATCAAAACTGAGCACAAAGTTAGAATTACCAATATTTTAACACTTTAACGTTATTCTGTAAACACTATTTCTGTAAAATAGTGGTTATTAATAATTATGGCAGAAAGAATTATTTTATAATTATTAAATCAATATTTATGTTGATTAGCTCTATAACATCTACTATGTTTTTATCTTAGATGCATTGAGGGTAATTTGTTTTGTGTGGATATATTCATACATGCATTAAGTTACATTTATTTAAAACATTAATTTGTGCCGGGTAACGGTTGCTTCACAACCAATTTCGAAGTTCTGTGCGACTGCCGCTAGGGGGCGAAATGCGACAATCGTATGTGAATGTCGTGTGCAGTGGAAAGGTGGAGTCTCTGACTTAAATTGTGTTGTTTTCAAGACTATGGGGGCAATATCGGAAATTTTTTACTTTTGAATGTTATTATCATTATCATTATCGTCATTATCATTCATAAATGTTGGTAACTAAACAAATTACTTCTATTGTACACACAAAAAATTGGAAGTCACTGGGAACTGAATGCTTGGATATCAACATTCTTCAAATTAACTTTTTTTTTGTGTTCAGTAGAATAAAGAAATGCATACAAGGTTAGAAAGACATGAGGGCGAATAAATTGATGACAGAATTACATTTTTTTTGGGTGGATTATCCCTTTAAACAAACCACAAACCTCATAATGACAAAAATATGCTTTGTGTTTTACAGGTTTCCTTTGCCTACATTTTTACTGTGATTACATGAAAATATTCAGAAATATGCTAAATCAGGCTAATACTTGTTTTCACGCCAATGTACTTGAATGTGCATACTTCGAGCATGATAAATACACATTTACAATCACCTGATTCTAGTTAGGTTTTTACAACTATATCAGCCAAATGCGTATTGGTGGAGTGGATGGGTGGAGGGGGCAGGACTGATGGGCAGTTTGCCTGAGCTCAGTGCACAGCTGCAGGGCCTACGGGCAGACAGCTAGAGCCCCACTACAGCAGGTGCTGACATTAATGAGAGTGATAAACCATGAGAGAGAATTTATAAATCAGTAAAAAGCTATGGTGGACCAAACCCTCTGCTGGCATCTGCCCATTCTGCTGACCTGTGGTTAAATAAACCTCTTATGAAAGGAATAGTATTTGTTGAAAAGAATGACATGGAGCCAGATTTGACGTTTGAGGTTATCATTTCAATTGTCAGGTAGGCTTGAGGTTTCAATGAATTCTTGTTTAATTGAAGGCTGCTAGGCTGCTTGAAAGCCATCAAATATTCACAAACTTTATTCAAAAAATTTAAAAAATAGAAAATAAGCTCACTTGCTGCATCAAGCTCAAGAGTAAACTGTACTTTGATGAATATGACTGAAAATTTAAAAGTGGAGGAGCAGAACATGGCCTCAGTGTCTGCACGGAGATCCAAGAATGTCTATCAGCTTCACTTTTTATGTTAACTTCACTTCCTATTGTCAGAACTGAAGGTTAAAATCTGTATGAATGGTGCTACGAATTACTAAAGAAAACTGTGAGACTAGGAACCATTAGCAGGGCACATATCTGTGACCACCACTACACAAGCGTTTAAATGGGAAAATGAGTAAATTGCTAGACATTGCACATTGCAACAGTGTACTAAAAGCCATTAAGCTATTAGGAAACAGACGCTCTTCTGAAGGATACACTACAGTGAGAATAAAGAGAATAAAGTGGTATGACTCAATAAATCAGATTATATGATGGCTAAAACAAGATTAGAACTGCTTTAATACTGACGATTATTTGTCTTGACATCGTAATTGTGATTATTAATGTAGCATTTAAAACGATTGATTTTAATTTAGAGTAAAATTGTAAAATTGTATAGACTTTTAATAATCAAACATTTATCGGTTATCTTAAAAGCAATTAGCGGCTTATTGGAACTGGAAAATTTAAATACATTTTAATCTTGCCGTATCGCTATGATAGCTGCATGTTATATTCTTCATGTAAGATACAGTCAAAAAACAAGATGATAATTATTAAGAGAAAAAAAAAGTGTGTAAACAATACTTTAAACACTTAAATTGCAGCACCCATAAGAGTAATCATGATTATTTTGGATTTGGACTTTTAGAGAGAAAGGAGAAAAATGATCCTCATGCAACAGGGAGTGTGTATGAAGCAGAATTCTAGGTGAACTATACGTGCTTATAAACCTTTGCGTCACTGACTTACTAAAGATCCCTTCCATCAACTCAGCTGACCACAATTATAATTCTGCCACCCCTGTGTATCCGTGCACAAAGCTGAATGTGATTAGTCATATCTCATGCCGTATCTGTCATGGACAGTCTGGAGGACTTGAACTCGTCTTTGTTCAAATACACATTGGGTGATAAACTACACTGGGAATAGTGATAGCAGTTAAACGATGGAGCACATAATGGCTCCATATGGCTCATCTAAATAAAACAACCATAAGCTGTCAGAGCAGAGCAGCGGCTCCATGGAGCGGCAGAAAGGTGGAAGCGCCGGAGGACGCCTATGATGTTTAGCCTTCCACAGGGCCCAAGGTCAAACGCAACCCTGCATCTGGCCAGCCATCTGCTCCCCGCAGCCGGCCGACAGAGCCTGTCACCACCAGCACTGCTCTCCAGCATTGTGGGATGCGTCTTGATCTCTAAGGGATATCTAGGTAGACAGGGGGCATGAGTAAAAGGGCCTTGCACAGGTGCTCTGTGATGCATGTGTGTTTCCAGCAGATTTTTTTCCACTCTTCATGTCAAGTCTCCCGTCTCATCTGTTTTGTCTTCTCTTAAGTGATCTCTCTCCGATTTTGTCGTCTGCCTGTTTCTCTTTTTCAATGCGTTTAAAAATCTTCCCACCTCCCTGTTACCCTCTCCAACTGTGATACTTTTCTATCGTTTGTCGCCTGCTCGCCGTGAGACTTGATTTAAACAGATTGTCTGACAGACTGTCAGATGTTTCTTTTAAATTATATTTGTATTCTTCTAAAAATCGACAGACGTTGTCCCCCACGCGATGGCCTCGGGTGAATAGCCCAGCCAAAATAATGGATGATTGCTGGATGATATTTCAATTTTCTGTCAAATCAAGTCACTGTCCTTTAGAGGGGCTCAACTCTACTTCACAGGGCAAATTTCAACAAAAGAGCAGGATGTGAGGAGAAAACAAAATAAAGAGTTTGAGTGACTTTCACCAGTTCAATAAACTTCTTCCCACAGGTTCTTACCTCAATAGATGATCCAATCAGACAGCAGGACTGCAGTGATTTGAGGATAAAGGTCTGGATCGCTTAAGAAAGCTGTGACATTCCACAACCGACCTAAGAACAAAGACAATAATAACTGATCAGTGATGAACACCAGTTTTGAGTTGACCATAATTGCACAACTTTGGAGATTTAAAGATTTAAAGGGAAGAAAAAAAAAAAATTTCACTTGGCCTTAAAAGTTTGGGGTCTGTGCAGCCCTGTTTACACCTGGTATTCAGATGCGTTTCGGTCGATCGGATCACAAGAGGACAATGCTAAACAGGGACTAAAAAGTTTTGAAAAAAACGCATTCGCCGGAATTGCTTTCATAGTGTAGACGCTCAGGTGGTTGAATGTGTTCGAACAGCCGCAAAAGACCGCCTACTGACTTAATACGTAAACATTATGGGAACCACGCTAGCCAGACAGGATTTAAACTTTGTCGGCTGAAGACCCAAGTTTGGTTTGAAGACGAAAAACGTACCAAGCACAATTCTCTCACCATTCCTGATTTCTTACACGTACTCACAGCGTTCAGCGTGGTCTTGAGACCACCAGAGCAGAAACGAAAGCTGCTGTTCTCCTTATATTTTTCCATCATCTCCGGGTGCATTCATATGTAAATTGCACAAGCTTAGTTTGTCCATTAGATCGAAAGATCTGAAAAAACCCATACATTTAAATACCCATAGACCTTCCCTTCAAAGAAATCAGGATAGAAGGGGTTGAAAGTGGACAAAAAGATGACAAAAAGACAAAAATGTGTCTCCCTCGTCTACTTCTGATCCGATCGACCAAAACGCATCTTAATACCAGGTGTAAACAGGGCCTATGATGTTTTAAAATGTAATTTATTCCTGTGATGGCAAAGTTGAATTTTAAGCAGCTACACCATTCTTCAAAATTACCCGGAACAATTTGTCCCAGGAACTTTTTCTCTCCCCAGACCTGTTGCTGTCTGCGTTCTAAAGTACCGCGAAGATTAGTCCGATGATGTAGGACTGCGCACAACTTTCCAGTTCCCGCTGGATTTCGTCCTCCGCATACAAGCTTAATAAAGCCTGAACCTCGTCCTTGGTCGTCCATTGCTGATTCGAATAGCAAACAACTCTTACTGCACACACCGCAACAGACTTTTAAAAATGGTGGTTGAAATAAAATGCTGCGTGGAGTCAACCAAATTAAAATGCTGCATGAACTCAACCAATCAGCATGTTTAGTGCCCAAGTCCCACCCCCAAAAGTTCCTGAACTTTGAAAAAGTACTACCTCGCAAGCAGGGACTTTCTGAGGGGGACATTTTTAACCGAAACTTCGTTTAGACCCTGGTTCCTGCGGTCGAAACACAGAGTACCACCCCAAAGTCCCTAGTTCCTGGGGAAAGTTCCTGCAGTGGAAACGCAGCTTAATATGCTGATTTCTTCTTATTATTAATGTTGAAAACAGTTGTGCTGCTTAATAAACGTGTTCTTATCTATTGTCTCCACAGACAGACAAATTAGTCCTTTTCATTCATAAAAATGTCTATGTGATCTGCACACCAGTTAATGAAGCTATAGACTGTCATCTCAGGACTGTGACACTTAGACACTGAGCCAAAACTAACAGAACAAGTGCTTAGAGAAAACAATGTCTTTGCTGAGAAGATGATGAAGATGCTATTCACTTAACATTCATTATGGGCAGATTTCTAACCAAATCTCTACAAATCCCCCATCGGAAGCTGCCCAAATCTCAGGGCATCTCAGAGCGCAATCTGCTCTTCCAATCTGCTGTGTGAGAATGAGACACTAGCTCAAGCCAGCTCCTTACTGACAGCACCCGAGTCTCCACAAATCTCCTGTCTCCGCTGCATCTCCTTATACTCTTGGTCAGTCAGTCTGTCTGTCTCTCTTTATCTCTCTCCATGTCACTCTCTCCTTCGCTCTGTGCACCTTATTCTTGGTCTCTCACCCCATTTTGCTTTACATAAAGACAGGCTGCAGTCACAGGGGAAATGCAGTACTCCAACTTCTTGTATCACCAGAGAGTAATATGAATTACAAAAAAAGAAAAATTGATCTAATAACAGCCATGTTTAATATTGCAAAATGATCTTCAACTTGCAAATCCCCTCCAGGGCAATGTGAATTAGTTATGCTCATGTTGAGCGGTCTCTTAATTCAGCAAATTCTGCAGCACTACCTGCATTTGTTAAATGGCTTTCATATGGCTGAAGTAATAGTGAACAGCATGAGAGTGTGAAAGTGGAAATTACACAAACATTATATACGAGCGTTTTTATCATTTGTTTTTCAATTTAAATTCACAGTCTGAAGGTTGAAGACAATCACCTGGTCAGTGCCGGACACAAATCTTCTCTGCATGTACTCTCAAAGCTTCTCAAGGAAAAAGACTGAATTTGGGTGAAATCCAAAGCTCAGTGTGAAAAATGCAAGAATTTTTTTTTAAAGGGACAGTTCACAAAAAAAGCTAATTCTGCTATTATTTTCTCACTCTGTTCCAAACCCATATGTTGTTTACTTTTTCAGAGGAACATAAAAAAGGAGATATTTTTGGAGCATCTTCACACAGTGACGATGTTAAAGTCACAGTTAAACAGAAATAGCAACATATCTTTAGGGCCCGAGCACCAATGGTGTGAGGACCCTATTGGAATTGCTCAGCCTATTATTATTCTTCTCCCAAATGAATTGCATTTTTGAGGGCCTAAACATGCTCGAAAACTCATGAAACTTTGCACACGCGTCAAAAGTGGTGAAAATTTATGTCTGATATGGGTTTCAGAATTAGGCGTGGCAAAATGGCTCGATAGCGCCACCTACAACATTTCAACGAAGTGCCCCTCCCGCTACGTTTCACGTACAGGTATGAAATTCGGTAGACACATGTAACAGCCTAATGCCTACAAAAAAGTCACCTGGTACGAAATCTGAAAACCAACAGGAACTGAGATATTTTTAATTTCCAGACGTTGTACTTTAACGAACTCCTCCTAGAGATTTAATCAGATCATCGTCATATTTGCACAGTCTAATCTTAAGGCCTTTGTGATGTTAAATTGTGAAGATCTTGAGTTTCCCCCAAAGCACGTGGCTGTGGCGGCCTGACAAATTTCGATGTTTCGCCATGAAACAGGAACTTGTAACTCGGACATACAATTTCCGATCTACCCCAAACTTCACATGTTTTATTAGAGTCCTGACCTGAACACATCTACACGCCAATATGCAGTTACAGTCATAGCACCACCTGCTGGCAACAGGAAATGCAATGTTTTACACTGTGAGGAGTATCCTCATTGAGATTTAACCAGAACAACATCATGTTTGGTCAGTCTAATCTTAAGGCCTTGGTGAAGATCTTGAGTTTTCGCTGAAGGGCGTGTCCGTGGCGGCCTGTCAAAGTCTGATGTTTTGCCATGACACAGGAAGCTGTTCTAAGTCAGGCATACAATGTCCGATCTGACCCAAACTTCACATGTTTGATAAGAGTCCTGTCCTGAAGACATCTACATGCCAATATTAGTTAGTCATAGTGCCACCTGCTGGCAACAGGAAATGGCATGCTTTACACTGTAATTCCCTCCCAGAAACACATTTAAATATGCAAAAACATACTAGAAACACAAATGTCCGATCCTTTCCCAAACTTCACATGTTTGATAATAGTCTTGGCCTGAAGACATCTAGATGCCAATATTCGGCTATAGTCAAAGCGCCACCTGCTGGCAGCAATAAGTGTGGCACACTGAAGTGACTTTGCCATATTTCTCCTATATTTACCCACTTAAATGCATGTCGCCCACTATTCGCTGTTTTCCTGAGGCCACCGGGTGGCGGTGCTCCCGGGTGCGAGGGCCCTTTCATCACTGCTTGCAGCTTTAATTTGTTTTTGTTTTTTCGTATTCAAAGTGTTATCAAAAATTTGAAATTGGAAAAATTGATTGGAAGTTGAGATGTGGGCGTTGAGCTCAAATGGAGGAAGATGACTGCGATTTTTTTTCAGGGGCAGGGTTAAAGCACACTACAAATGATTGGAGAAGTCCTACGTCACAGATGAGAAGTCTGTAATCTTCACCAGAAGATCCAGTTATGACATTTTGATGAAACATTACAAGGTAAAAAAAATAAATTAATTAAAATTGAAACATTTGCACAAATGTACTGTTCACAATAAGATCTACAACATAAATTTACATTTTTATGCCAACTATAAGCTTAAAAAAAGGATAACAAATTTTAAAAAAAAAGTCAATACAACGTGTGTAGTCTTAAGTCATATTGGGTCTCATTCATAATAATTGCGTGGATTCTTTCGTATTTGTATGCACAGGAGAACTTCTCACGACAAATCTCCACCTGATTCACAAAACGTTCGTACGCACATGAATTTGTTCTTAACCTCGTTCTGATGTTAGTGAATTTGGAGTATTCTAAATGAGCGGCCGCGTGCACAAGGTTAGTCATTTGCATAAAACACACCCAAACCATCTCCATATAAGGGCTTTCCGCATACGCTTTCCTTACAGCCTTTCGTCACTCTCGTCAAACTTGTCGCTGTTTGCAGACACGCTCTCGCCCAGATCCTCGAGCAATGCCAAGTGTGTCATTCTCACCAGTTCTCACAATAAACACCTTTTATAAAGACCCAGATTACAGAGGTCTCATTAGCCAGCTGTACATATGTGTATATCTGCTTTATTCAGAGAAACCTCGCAGCTGAAGCTATAATGCAGCTTTTCTTACTCTTTAACTGTATATGATCGAATGTATTTATGAAATTAAATTGTATTATTTAATAATTTTATTATATAATTTCATATATGGGTTATATAAAATACAATTAATGCAATATATTTCAATGTAATTATAGTCATATTAGGATGAAATATAACTTCTTAACACGATTATAAAGCCATACAGAGTAGACTAAGTTCTTTTTGCCTACGTGTGATTTCAGTTGTTCCTATAATTTTTGTGAATTTAGAAAAAAAATTACAAAATCTTTGGTGAATTTTTGTGTTTGTTCTTAAAATAACAAATTTGTGCATACACATGCTTAGTAAATGAGACCCATTGTGAGGAACAGACCAACATTGTTCCTCAACACAGGACATTATTCACAAACCATCTTCATCTCCAGTGAGCTAAATAACAAAATCCACTGCAACCCAATCATTGAGTTGGATTCAAGAACCAGATCAATCCAATTCATTCATGACTTATTCTTTTGAGCCAGTTCTTTCCACTGAACTGGTTGATCCTTTCCACAAATCGAACAAAACTATTTGTTCATGAATATGACTGATCCCACTCTTTACTTCAACTCACTGATTCCATGACTCATTCAAGATTATTATTTTTTTATTTAAGATTATTAGTAAATAAAGTACATTTTGGTCCATCTCTCACATAAATCTTTTGTATGACTTCAAAAGATCTGGATTATAATTCACAGGTTATAGGTTTTTTTTTGTGTGGAAATTATGGTGGTCACTATAAGTTTTGTTGTTGTATGGAAACACCCTCACCACATGAGGGTAATTAAAAACACCCACAGAACCTTCATTTTTGAGTGAATTATTCATTAACATCCTATTTACATTCAGCCCTCATTAGCCGTTTTTTTTTTTTAAGAATCATAAATCCAATGGACTTTACACCTTCAGAGCCAACACCTCAAAGTACACTATGTCTGGATCAATGCACAATTATTATTATTTTTTTTAATCATTATGGTTCGGGCTAGTGCTGAGGACTACCTGATCTAGTGCAGGAAACCTGATCTTAGATCAGCATTTCAACAGAAGACTGTTTCTCCATGCACAGTCCTTGTAAACCCATGGTCTGCAGCAAGCAGAATACGGGTGGCGCTCCGCCAACATTCCTCAAAGGCTTTTAAAGCACAAACCCTGATAAGAACCCTGGCCAGCTGGTCAACCTTCGCTCCTTAGAGTCCTTAGAGTGAGGCTGTCAGGGAGGAAAGGGGTAACAGCTAAACCATTAGGTCTTTTTTTTCTAACACCTTCATCTAAAAAGCTTGTGCTTAAAAGTCAGAGTTTACATGATACAGATACGTTTTACATAACTTCAGCCAGGAGCGCATTGAATAAAACCAGAGAAAAACAACTTAAGTGCATCGATAACAGTATATTTAGAGGTTATGTGATGCTTTTTAGGAGTTCAGCCAGAGACTTACGGCAAGTTAGTCCATATTGAGTCAAGTCCAATGTTTTTTTTTTCATGGTGAAATGCAGTACAAACAAACAGGAGTTGTGTACCACTGCGGACTGCAGTATACATTTGGAGTTCTATTTAAAAAACAGCACTATTACATTATCCAAATGTCTTTCACATTATTTAAACGCTTGCAATTTAGCAGAAGCTTTTTCTTCAAAGAGACTCACTGTTCAAAAACTAAAAAGACAGGACAGCCAGTTCTCCTGCAATAATCTGCAATAATAAACAGAGATTTTTTGAGATCTTCCTCTGGTCACTGCATGGTCCAGAATTTCTGAATTACTAAATATCACTACCATAGGAATATCATTGAAACCGTAATGACAATCCATAAAGAGTCTCTCTTTTTTCTTTTTACTTTTAATCTGCTTTTAAAAGTGGGCATGTGGTCATTCAGAAAGAATCTCACCCAAGTCTAAATTTAAAAAAAAAAGTGGCAAATAAAGAACATGCTGGAAACGTTTATGACAAAACAAATCTGAGTAAGCCATAGGCAGCATTCCAGCATTTATGTGCTTAGATTAACTGTAGAGAGAGATTTTATTACTCCAGCTTGGCTTGGTCTTACTTCAAAACTTTTACAGCTCTGTACTCTAAGTTCTGCTGCTTATTTAAATCACCCTCCAATAGTACAGCACACGTTTAGCTTTAGCTTTCACTGCAAACGCTTATTTTTGGCTTCTCCTTAGCAGCTATTTAAAGACACAAAACAAATCCATCCAAACTGTGAGGAAATGTGCACAAGCTGAGTTTCGTCCAAGCCGAGAGAAGTTACTGATTTGCTGAGCCGCTGTTTGATTTAGTCAAAGAGCCTGAGGCGGGAGGTCTCATCATCCCAGATAAATCTCCGGGTAGAGGAGATCACCGGGGAGTCTTACTAATGATAAATAACGCATGGACATCATCTCACCCAAACACACAGATCAGGGGAAAAAAACTCAAATTACTAAGACTAATGTAATGCTGAGTCTAACTAATGTTTCAGTCTCTTTGGCTTTAAAGATGGACTGATTCTGCCCAATATGATTAGATACAATTTTGTGTATTTAAAAATAAACTGAAAAAAAGACTTTTGATCATCTTCTGAACACAAATGAAGATATTTTAATTAAATCTGAGAGATTTCTGTCCCTCCAATGACAGTCCACACAACTACCACTTTGACACTTCAAAACTTTCATAAAGAGATTGTTAAACTAATCCATATGAATTGAGCTGAATTTTTTTTTTAAGAGACATGACCGCTTTATATGATTAACAGATTTAATTTAGGCTTTTATTCACATAAACATTTAAATCAACATCAGATATCTTAAACGAAAGCTCAAGCATGCTGGCTTGACGTGCGAGAACCAATGAGGTTCATTCTTGCGTTACACGTTTGAGCTTCCGCAACAACCAACAAGGTTTGTTCTCGCACGTCAAGCAAGTATGGCTGATCTGTTCATCATATAAAGCAATCGTGTCTCTTCAGAAAATTAGGACTAGCTCGTTCAATTCATATGGATTCGTTTTACGAACTCTTTATGAACATTTTGACTGTGTCAAAGATGAACGAAAGTCTTACGGGTTTGGAACGACATGAGGGTGAGTAAATGATGACAGAATTTTCATTTTAGGGTGAACTAACCCTTTAAAATGCTACAAGTTAATTTAGACATCACAACATTTTAATAAACAGAATGAAAAATTTCCATTTCGAGATTAGATTACATTTAACAGTGTTATTTTTAAAGATTAACTTTAAATGAGCGTTAGAAGACAGCAAAGGTAATCTAAATGTAAAAATAGGGGAAATCAGCATGAACAGTTGAATATCCAATATCAACCTATATGGATAAATTAAAAATAACTTATTTTGTACCATTACATCATGCTTTACAATTACAATACAAACCATACATTACAATTCTACTTGTTTTATGAAACTTCAGTAAGATGATCACAGATGATCACTGAATGGTCCTCGCTGAACACCAAAACATGCATCAAAAACACCAATCAACACCAACAAAGTTCTCTGACTTGCAAAATGTCATCAAAATCTCAAAATTAGTCATCTGCATCCTATCCACTGATTTTGCAGACCACTTTTAAAACCTTTACCAGTTTTTGCCAGGAACAACTTGGCAGTAGTCATTTCCGTTCCCTAAAAAAAGCAGAGATGTAGGTCAGGATTCTATTTCAGCCCAGTTGAGGACATCAGGCCATCTTTCCCCCCCCCCCTCACAGAGTGCAAACGACTTGACCTGGTCATCCTTCCACCTTCAACTTCCCTCTGGAAGAAAAATCAATGGCTTTGGTATTCAGGACACATTGCTCCTGCTTAACCTTTGACCTTTTGACCCAGTCATGCTGCATCTGGAAGAACATGTAGACGTTGTCTGAAGAGGTCAAATGGTTTTTAAAAGCATCTTCACTTAAAACACTGCAGGGTGGTCTTGATGCACCCTGGGAGGGAAGTATAGCACCTTCATTTTCAGTGGGAAAAAAATTATCAAACTGAAATTAAGAGTCATTCCAGGAGATCAAACTTTTAGATTAACATATTCCTGCAGCTACTAACCTGAAATCACACTATGCACACAGTGTTCTCTATCTTTCTCTCGCTCTTCTTTTTTAATACAAGACCCAACAGGAGATTATTACGAGCTGTGGAAACGATTTAGCTAAAGAAACATAATATTATTAAAGTGAAGTACAATCTGCCATTGTCCCTTTTCCATCTGCTGGTGGTGTGTGATATGAGCGATTTATAAAGCAGTTCAGCGTGTTAGTTTAACTGATGGTGCATTCTGTGTGATAATAAGCTGCCGATCGTCACAGAGGAATGAGATTAGCTCTTCCCGTCTATCTACACATTATTATCATGCTAATTGAGAAAGAACCAAAAAAATAATAATCATCTAAATCTGAACTGAAAACGGCGTTGATGTACCGCCAAGCGGCATAGTTAACTGTGGCTGAATGGTTTGCTCAGCGGGCTTTGAGGGACACATTCAATGGTCATATGCTACAGCCACCAGTTAATTAACAGGACATAAAAGGTAAAGGATCATTCTTGCCCATGTTGTAACTTCAAAAGCAGAGATTTTATTATTATTTTTCAGATTATCTATAAATTATACTACCCATTTAGGACTGCACAATTAATTCAAATAATATAATAAAAAGGAGCTCCCGATACAGTATTTTAAGCCGTCTCAGAGCTGAATGCTCCACACAAACAATTTGAGTTAATGTACATTAATGTGCATTCTAACATTTAAAAAATTCTGTCATTATACAAATAAATAATAACACTGAGTCACAGAAAAGGAAGAGATGTCAGCAATGTAACAGAAGAAATTATGACAATACATCACCATTAAAATTCCAATACTCAATAATAATAATAATAATAATAATATTTATGTACATATTTGTATTTATTAAACAATTTACTTATTTATATCTTGTATGTTGATTGAGTCAAGGTGTTCTAAAACCAAAGAAATAATAAATATATAAAATATATAATATGTGAATATTATATTGCTATTTAATAGGACTAATATGAATGTTACTTAAATATTAATTTAATATTAATGTTGGCACTATTATTTTTTTTATAATTAAATGTTTCTTACTCTAAGCCAAGCAAAATATGAGATGTAAATGTTTATTATATCACAATTCAAATTTTTGCATTATTTCCCAAAATACTTTATAATAGTATTTTGTTTACCATATTATGCAGCCATATACATTATCCATGGTGGGAAAAAGCTGCGATGAAGGTCTTCACAGAGCAAAAAATACCTCAAAGGCCAACTAAATACGTTTGTAAGCCTATTTTCACCCTACATTCAAGCTCATATATTCCATTTGACACACCCTAGGGAAGAAGTCCAGTTACTGTTAGTATATGATGATGAGATACACTGGAGATATTTTTAGGGGGTGCGTCTGGAGGGAGAGGTGGATGGGATGGGGGCAGACTTGATTATTTCATGGAGTCTTGAACGCCCCCCAGTAATATCCACTGTGATCACTATATGATGACACGAGGGAATGGAGAGAGAGAGAGAGAGAGAGAGAGAGAGAGAGAGAGAGAGAGAGAGAGAGAGAGAGAGAGAGAGAGAGAGAGAGAGAGAGAGAGAGAGAGAGAGAGAGAGAGAGAGAAAGCAGAAGAGAGACAATCTGGGTATATGCCTGTAGTGAGAGATGCATTAGGGGTAATATCAGTCTCTGTGGTTGAAATGTGTTTATGGTGAGTTGTTTTTCATACATCAGAGATTGCTCCGCAGGGATGAGCTGCAGGCCAACACGCAGATAATGTGAGAAAGCAATAAAGCAAGATCAAATGAAGCAGCCTGGAAGCACTACACCAGAAAGTTGTGTGTGCGTGTCTGTGGGAGAGAGATATTTGCTGGTACCCGTTATATCACAAATAGCTTGAAAGGATAAAAGACAAGACCAAAAAAGATTGTGATGTACATGCATCCCTTCCCACATGCACAGTTGAGTCATCATATGGTTAACAGTGGGACGTATACTTGAGGAATGTGAGGCGGTTTTTTAGGGGGGGGGGAGTTAGTGTGCACTCTGGCTGAGGGCCAGGGGCGTTATTTTATACCCCTTCCCCAAGTCTCAATTCTGGCCCCCACGTCCACAGCCAGACCTAAAAATAACCCCAGTCTCTAAAAGAGTGTTTGCAGAAACATAGTGTGAGAGGGACGTCTGTTTCTAATCTGAAACTCGACAGGGTCCAAACCAAACCCAGGTTATCTGCACACGCTCACAGAAATTGGCTCAGACGTACAAAGAAGACTGAGCTTTAAACCTTCAGATTGGCCTCTTTCTCAGAACTGCACGAGAATGCCTTCGTCGTATCTACAAAGGTCATACTAGATTTCTATTTATAGGGGGCTTGGAAATTGGAAGGACTCGCAAATGGTACTAGTGGTGTACAGAGTTCACACTAAAACACACCTGTGGATGAATCACAACACACAAACAGGGTGGCATGATGCTGTATACTGTGTGACAGCAATATAGCAGGGCTATTAGCAGGTAGGACTGGTTTACGTTATTTATTGTGTCAAGTTAAAGGGACAGTTCACACAAAGATGAAAATTCTGTCATCATTTACTCACCAACTTGTTTCAAACTTGTATGACTATGTTTCTTCTACAGAAGACAAAATAAGATATTTTAAAGGATTCAGCTGTTTTTGTTCATACAATGAATGTCAATGGGGTCCAAAACAACCACACTGGGCTCCACTGACTTTGACTAGGGAAAAAAACGGTGTCAATTTTTTAACAATACCTTCTTTTGTGTTCCACAGAATAAAGAACGTTCAGGTTTGGAACCACATGAGGGGAAGGAAAAGACACATTTTCATTTCTGGGTGATGTTTATGATAGATGGACAGATGTTTAAGGTTGACAAGCCGCATTAATGTGAAATTCAACTGATATGAAGGCACAGGTGCGTGTATATTGGCTAGTGTACAAAGACTTCAAATGGCTCATCTAATCAGATTTTAGAATCTAAAAAAAAAAAAAAAAAATTTTAAATAATAGATTTACTGTTCAAGTGTTACATAATGTGAAGCCGTTTTCTGCATTGAGGACAGACTTGATATGTTATGAATAATCTTATCTTTTGGTTTACATCCATCAAGATCCAAATAAATCAAATGAAATGAGATACCTTTCATTTCAAAAGAAATTCAACAGATTATACAAAAATAGGCAGCATTACAGCATGTTTGTTCAACAATAACCATTTTTCACTAAATTTCCAGCAAAAACAACTATAGTGTCACACTTAAAATGTATTAGATTAGAAATGGCATCATGCTTTTCTCAGAACTCACTTTTCTGTGACAATTTTACAATTACTTTAAAGTGCATTGGTCCCAAGGTGACTTTTAGTGGATTTATGCAACACGAACCAAAAAAAGTGTCCAAATACTTTGTCTTTAACAATTATATATATATATATATAATAAATTACTCGGTTGCACAATACAAGGTTTGAGTCATACTGTGCGCCCCGATGCACACACAAAATAAATTCAACTTCTGCTGTGTTTTAGGGTTGTTGAACGCTGCTAGTCCACGCTGAGTGACGGGTGGTGTTGCGGTACCTTGAGATTCCACGGCCTCTGTGAGAGGAAGAATCTCCTTATCTTCAGGCTGTAATTTCCTGCTCCGTTTCACTCTTTAGAGCCATAAAAATTTTCATTTTAAAAACATGCAGTGAGGCAGTCAAGTCATTTATCCAGCACTAACTCTGATGAGAGCATTTCAGATGCTCTTTATAGCCGCCTATAAAAGTTACAGCAAAACAAAACACAAACAAACCTGAAACACTCAGACTTTTAAAGGTCACTGTCATGCGAGTAATATAAAACACATATATAAAAGGGAATGTGCTAAACACCTGAGAATAAGGGATTTTGTTTTGCTTTCCAGCTGTCTTGCTTCATATTTGTGACTCTCCATTTGTGAGAGTTGCTCCCATTTTGGGGGTTTGGGAGCTTTGTGAACTTTCTAAAAAACAAATCGGCAGTTCCAGCATTAAAGCAAACAGAATCAACAACTGACTAGTCATTTAGTGAGGCTGACTAGTTTATCTTAGGGATGTACCATTATTAAAATTCTGGCCGATTCCAATAAGCTGATATGCTAATTATACCAATACCAATACAATACGCTTCTACACTATTTGGTCTAAATAGATTAAATTAGTGCTATCAATGTTAACACGTTAACGCATGCGATTAATTATAAAATTTTTATTAAATTATTCATTTAAAATATTTAAAGCAATTAAGGCAACATCCATTTTGGGCTAGCGTTACATTATATGATCACGCATTATTTATACAAATGCTTTTACACCATTCAAGCGTGACAAGACAAAAGAGAATTCACTGTCTATAAATGTCCTGACACACAACGCACAGAAAGACGCGCGACAGTATCGAGTTCTCTTTCGCGCTTGAACGAACAATAACACACACACACACATAATTATGCCAAACTGTCTGTTTTGTTGAGTATCCTTATAAATGAATTATATAAAGTCTTAAATGAACGTAAAGAGCTCAGGCTGATCTTAAAGTGACAGCAGCCACTAATTCTCTCTGTCATTAATGTTAATCAAAGAACAAAGGTAACAGAGAAAATTACTCACTGCTCTTGACTAAAGAACCTTTGTAGCTTTAATAAGGATTAATCTATATTTAATTTATAATTTATGCAGTGCAGAACATTTGATAACTTTATTCAATTTCTGTAGGCTATATTTCACAAGGCACAAGTAAATATGACATTTATTATGGATTTATGTGAGGATTGTTTTAAGTTCACTTAAATTAAAGGTTATATTTTTGAAGACTAATAAATAAATAAAAAATGTATAGCTTTCAATTACACTGTAATGTTGAATAGCTACACTTAATATAAAATAAATTTCATAGAGACATCAGTAGCTGTATTAGTATCAGTGATATTGGCCTTCATTCATAAAAAGATTTAAGATATACTGTTTTTTATGTTGTTTCATTCGGAGATTAACTGTGAAGTTATTACATTATAAAATATTAAAACATATTAAAAACGTAAGTGTTTTTAATTGCGATTCATCTCGATTAATCACAGAAAAAATGTGTGATTAATCTAGTTCATTTTTTTAATCGATTGACAGCACTAGTTTAAATATAAAAAAAACTAAAATCAACAAACAAAATGTCTTAAAGGTGCTGTATGTAAGTTTTTCACTTTACTAAAGCATAAAAATACCTAAATATGTTTGCAGATATTTAGGAAACATGCTAAATTCACCTACTAGTTTCTCAGAAGAAACCGCACGTTGTAAGTTTACCCAATAGTATTTCGACACCACAGGTTGCCAGTTGGCAGAAAACACCGCGTATTGGTGCCATGGAAGCCAGCAAACAAACTGGGTCAGAGATCACAGATTCTACCCGACCTAAAAAGTCTCTGTATTCATCTAAAAATCTCTATGAACGAGAGCATATTAAAACGCAGATAAATCAACTCATCAATTTACAGTGTGGCTTTCATTGTAAATTCCGCTCGCTCCTGTTGCGTGTCCTCAAGCTAGAAACCCGCGTGTGTGTCAAGTCTGAGGAGGAGGGGGTGGAGGAAACAACGATCTCCAATATTTTGAATTTGGACTGCAGTACCTATTTCGACCACTAGCTGTCAATCCTGAATACCGCACTTTTAATAGCGGTTGTATTTTATTTATCTGCACAACTAAACCCTCATGGAAGTGTCTTTAAAATCATCCCGCAATTTTAAAAGTGCATCTCGAGTCCCCTGCTCCCCTTCTGTTGTGCACAATGCAATAACCAGTCTTACGTAAACACCCCGTAAGAAACCCATCCAATCTTCCATCAGTTGAACTCGAAAGCAGGTTAATTATCCAGGGCTTCCAGTTCAGTCAACCCCCCGACTAGTTGATTTTAAAAATGTGATGTATTGCAAATCCCTGGGAGGAAATCAGATTCCATCGTCTAAATTCATTAGAGGGTGATGAAAGCAACATAAATGGTTTCATAATATCCTATATCAGATTATCCATGTATGAACAATGCTTTATCTTCCACCACAAGTGGGAAGAACGGTTAACATTACGTCCTTCCCGAGGCATTCTGGGAAATAAACATATTATAAAGGAGCCCAGAGAGTTTAAAACCAGATTAGAAAGTTGAAGGCTCACAACAATTCCAGCACAAGCAGCTAATCAATGCAGCAGGAAGAGTTGTTCCATTATAAAGTGATTAAGAGATCATTTAAAGCACAATCTGGAGCAACCCCAAGCCCACCACCCTGGAGTAAGACAATCAATAACCTGTATGTATGGAGAACAGTGATTAAAACAGAGAGCTGCAGTTCGCAATGCAGGTTGGGGTGGGAGAAGGAGGGGGTGGTGGTGGCTTTGGATGGCAGTTTGGGGAGGAAAGCTGTTTTGGACACACTTGCCAATGGAAGTGAGCTCAGCTTTGAATTTTAGCATACCAATGTGACGAGTACAAAAAGGTGTCTGTGTGGAGTCTGGAGGCTGAGGATATGGTTGAATATTCAAATGAGGTAAACGGAGTAATCATGACTCCATAATCAGGTGGAAAGAAGAGTCGCTAGAAAAAAGAAATAATAAAAACAATGACACACTTCAGCGATTTCACATGGTTATCACTCAGTATCCATTTAGCTCTCATTACTCAGCTAGCCTTGCATTCTTAAAGATGACAGTTTGTGTAGGCAGCAACTTCTTTCCTCATGAATCACAATGCCTGCGTGAGTACGTGTTTTGTTTTCATGGAACTGAAAGAAAAAAAAAATGTAATGATATTTCCAAGGTCATATGTCTCAGCTATTTAAAGACAACAGGGGTTTATAACTGCTTTTAATTGCAGTACCATATTGGTCTTCATTAGATATCTTCGAAATGTATTTGTATCCGTCATAAATGTGTATTTTATTATGCATGCTCATTTTCACTACATTTTATACTTCAATTACCTTTGTCATTATCTAAACCTCACTTAAAAACACTAATAATTTAATTAACACTACTGAATGTAATATTGAGCAAATCTCCTAATGATACATTATACTAGGGATGCACCGATCCGCCATTATTTGCCGGATCAGGTATC
Source organism: Rhinogobio ventralis (assembly GCA_039654625.1). NCBI lineage: Eukaryota > Metazoa > Chordata > Actinopteri > Cypriniformes > Gobionidae > Rhinogobio > Rhinogobio ventralis. The sequence goes on from CM077201.1 coordinate 16,974,552, forward strand.
GGTCAGACAGGACTGATCCAAATCCGATACTGTGCGTATAATATTCTGTGTTATTGTTAAGCCCCAGTGCCCCACAAAAACATTATAAAGCATCATCAAGGCTTTGTGCACTATATTATAAGTGTTCTAAGGCCATTCCATAGTTTAATGTGAGGTCCAGATGAATATTTAAGTCATTAAATTAAAGTTCACGTGAATGCTTCCCTCCACGTCTGTCAGTCATTCTCCATTCAGCTTTCAAAACTGCGTGTCCGTTCGGTTACAACAGTCAACACGATGAAACTCTCAAAGATGATTCAATGTTCCTGTTATTATGCTTGATCTGTAGATAACGGTCTATGGTTTCGCATAAAATGACGTTATCTTGCTGGAGTTTATTGCTGTAAATCGTGGTACTTTCTACCGGGTGTCTGTTAGATCACAACACTGGACTAGAGATTGTATTGTTCTTCACACACGGTAACTGAAATGTTAAACTGTTAAAAGAAACTATTAAAATAAAAAAGAAAATATTGCATAGATACACTACGCGTCGATATCTCTTCCCTTTGTGTTTTGAACTTCTGCGGACGGAGCGCTGCGCTGTGACTCCATGTTGCTTCAAGCGCATCATCCTGCGCACGGGATGCGCATATGCGCTTTGTGCCGCTCTGTATTGGAGCCGTTCGTATTATAATACTTTTGCGCTATAAAAGATTATTAATAGCCTTTCTTGTTCTGCCCTATCTATAATATGTTGCTGCCTTATTAAAAAGCTGCGCTATACATTTAAAATAACTGTAATTTCTTAGTATATAGACCCTATTTCTATAAATATATTTACTTGTTTTTCATGAATGTAGCTATTTTACAACAATGTGTAACATTTTTATCAGATTTAGAGCTACACTTATTCACTTTTATTGTTTTCTTTATTTTTTCCCCACTAAATGTTTAGATTTTAAACAATTGTGCATTTTTCTAGAGTAACTTTTGCTGCTGAATTATCCACTAATCTAGTTTATCCACCATCTAGTTTATAATAGTATTTTTGTGATAGATTGTGATTATTTTATTTTATTTGTTGTTTTTCTTTATAATGAAGTTGTCTGTATTTAGTAGATTGTGTTTAACTCACAAAAGAGTGATTATCAGTTCAACACACTGAGGTATAGAAATTCTACATTAAACTGCATTAGTATCGGATTGGTATCGGTATCGGCCGATACTCAGAATTTTTAATATCAGATTGGATCGGTTCTGAAAAAATGGTATCGGTGCATCCTACATTATACATAGTGTATATTATAATATTTTGATCCCCAAATGAACTTGTAGTGCTTTATTTTAAAACTACCATTAAAAAAAGCTAATTATATAGAGGCCATAACATAAAATTGTATTCAGAATTTTATTATAGGTGCATTCTTATTATTATTAATAAATTAAATACAATTAAAAATATAAGAAAAATATTATTCAGGTAATCCTTGTAATCACCATCTAAGTGACAACAGCTTTTGATAGAAAAAACTAGATCGCTGTCATGTAGCCATCAAAGGAACAAAAAAACCTCGCTCTGGACCTCCTCATCTGTTGGTGATGAGGATTTTAAAATCTATTTTGTCTTAACTTGCAGCACCTACACGCAACTCATTACGCAGATGGAAATTAATGAAACATAATTTGTAATGAACAAAGCTGTTGTACTCAGCAAGCGATCAGCCTTTCCTTTTTCTGCGTGTAATCTCTCTTAATTTGCAAACATCTCTCTGTCTTTGTGTAGTGTCTGGACACACTCCATCTCAGCGTGCTTCGCAGGAGTGGCCAGTTCTCGGTCTCTCTCCATCTGTGGCTGCTGTGGTTCTGCGCGTGATGTTTGACAAGAGGTTAAAGTTTCAGAAAAATGGCTTACAAATCTGCTGGAAGCCAGGCAGTGTGTCCAAGGGCAGAAGGGAGCTGAGGGCTGAGGCCTGTATTTCGTCCAAAGTGACGTCCAACACACACTGGTTCTATCTCTCAGTTTTGCATCACACTTTTTTTTATTTTACTGGGTTCAGTGCTTACTCACCCAGGCTTTGCAGCCCAGTGCTAGTTCTGCTACTAGTTAAAGCACATGCTTCAACGAACACCTCTAAAGGTTGGCCATTTTTCCCCCAGTTACGAAGTTAAGAAGAATTTTAATGTCTACACATTTTAAGACAAGAATCAACCACTTTATGTCACAATGCAAACACAGTTTTCTCCTCCCAAATCGAACTGAACCGATTATGTGCTGGAATCTACAATGGAAAAATCAGGGGCCTTGTCCATGCAGAAAAGTTTTCAGATTTGTACTGTACGTCAAAACCTGTGCAAAATTAAATTTTCATAATCTCAGCTGCATATTTAAAAAAAAAAAAAAAAAAAAAAAAAAACAGCCTTTGCTAAATCGCGTGCAGTTTAATTTCCGATTAATCGTGCAGCCCTACTGCATAGGCAACGAACCAATTGACAGACATTAATTAAATGCCAAAACTCCCTGCATATCCTAAGATTCAGCCATGCTACAGATTTTCTGTTGTGCCACCCTAAGATTTCTAGTGTCCGCATCTGGCCACCCCATTAAAAATATCCTGGAGGTGTCCCGGCTTGCCACAGAATAGAGTAGAGATCGACCGATATATCAGTTTCCCGATATTTAAGCATTTTCCCATAATCGGGTATTGGTTTTGTATTCACCGATAAATGGCGCCATCTTGTGGACCTTCTGATAATCGCGTACAAGCCCGCCATGAAAGCACTGCGTCTGAGGGAAAATAAATCAACAACGGTGTTCGAAGGTAAAATAACTGGCATCCCTTAATTAATAAACTTTATTAATTATTATACTTTATAACATAACAGCCAGTAATTCACAAATGAGATATGCACAAATAAGCTATGTTATGTAGTTTAAACTTGGCGCTAAAAATAGAGACGAACTCACAGAGTCACGCGTAATCCGTCATGTCCCAATAAAGACGTAACTTTACATGAATGAAATAAAACAGCCATGTTGAAAATAAAAGTGCTGAATTTATTTCTCTCTCTCTCTGTGTTGTCTATGCTCATCTCGTGAAGTCGCATTCATAGCCGTTCACTCACCGGGTTGTTGCTCCAGCATAGTCACAGTATGTAAGACCCAATCATTTTAAACTCCTTAAATTATATTAACGTCTGCTATATAACATTTATATAATAAACATCTAAATAATTACAGCGCAGAAATACAGAAAACAGCGTTCTGTCATCAGCAGGTATTTCATAATCTAGACAAACTGACAAAAACATTATTAATAGTTCTGATAACGTGCCAGATGAGATGGACTAGCGATGTAGCCTAATAGCGAGGATGTATTCACTCCGTTTTGTTTATTTTTCTGACAATGTTTGCGTATTCCAGAGAACATTCCAGCGCGTTCCATTCTCTTCACTCTTTAGCCTATTAAACAACACATAAACCTTTTAAAACGAATACTTATATTTATGGGAAGTTGATAGACTCTCCTGTCATTTAGGCCTATTTATGTTCTCCATTTGAAAACATTAGACTTTGTAAATTTATTTTGCCTGTTGTTAATATGCTGTCGTTATAAATAAAAAAAAAATGCAAAAAGTTAAAAAGACTTTACTTGCACTGTATTGTTTTTTGCACTCTTTCAGACTATGTATTGATGTAGAAGTGTGTTTTGTATGCAAGAAGGGAGTGAAATTGCAAAAATTACAGCATTTAAAAAGTGTTAAATAAAACAGTTTGTTCAGTTCAGTGCTGTTGCTATAATTGTAAAAAACAGAAATAACACAAATAAATATCTGTTCTATATATCGGTTATTGGGCAAATAAACATGCAAATAATTAGTATCAGTATCAGTTATAAAAAAATCAATATCGGTCAAGTATGAATAGAACTGGTACTTGGACGATTTCAGCAGAATGACCTTAAGTGTAAACATAACAAATAAGTATCATCCACAGCCAACTACTCCATAACAGAGTTTAGCACAATGATGCCATTCATTACAGCAGATTATGGAGGCCTGACAGAGATGCCATGACGTCTCAGCTGAAATCTTAAGCCTGTACAGCTATTTAGCATTCCTGTATTTGTATAATGTCGGGATTTCCAACTTCCAAAGAGGTTCATAATAGCTGGAATGCCCCAAGTTGTACCCACCCTGAGAGAAGTGGCCAGGTTTGAAGGCCAAGGCCCACTGATCGCACTGCCATGCTGGGGTTGGCTGCCCCTGCAAGAGGGCTGCTTAATGGATGATGCCGAGGCCCTAGGTTTGACAGGTAATAATTCACTCCCCAGGGGTATGAGACCCCTCACTGGACTTAGGCAGCCAGGCAGGAACAACAGTTCTCATGCCACTGCACCCCAACTGCCTCATAACCCTCCTCTCCAGGTGCATCTTCTAGCTATTGCCTACCCTGTTGCTACGGGTTACAACAATCAACATGAAATATGAGGGGCCATTATAGTGCGGAGTGAACTCCCTAGAGTAACTAATTGAAAGCGATCCATTGTGTCTCCCAGCCGGTTGAGAACAGGTAGACGATGGTTGTTTAGTCCACATTCAAATGTAGAGAATGAACTGAATTGCATTTGTTCCATTCTGGAGTTTCAATCCATCATAAAAAATGTCTATGAATAACTAAAGCAGGGTAACAAGTCTCAAAAGTAAATTGTCCTAGCCTGATGAAATAGGGATAAAAAAAAACAAAACAACAGTAGATGATAGCTTTGATCCAATCGTAGCACCAAGCCTATTTTAGCTCTCATTACCCTAAGAGCCATTAGGAGCACGTAGCCATCCACGGTGCACCACTAGCATAACATCGTTTAGGGCAAAACTACAGCAATGGAAATTGGAAATAAAATTACACATAGGCTATATGCATCATTACCCTACCTAGAGGCAGCCATGATGGGCTGAGACAAAACCAGAAGTAAATTCAAAGGGAAAATGACTCCTGTGTCCTGTGTATGTCTGACTATCAAAGATCTCCTTCTAGACAAGCAGGTTAATGATTATAGAGAATCATTAAACCAAGCTTTTAACCAAAACAATGACTTGAGATGTCTGTACCTTCGCTTATTCCGAACAGAAGTGGCTGCAAGATTGTTTTGCTTCAAAATTACAGTTAAATTATTGAGAAATATTCCCTGTAAAATAGCCAAAGCAATCTGCAAGCAATGTTGTTTGGACCCTAATGTTCTTCAAAATATCTTCTTTTTTTGTGTGTGTTCAGCAAGAGAAAGTAAGTCAGGCTTGGAACGACATAAAGGTGAGTAAATATATTGACAGAATTTTCTTTTATGATTGGACCGTCCCTTTAAATACATAGACATTTTCCACATAACAACTGTTGACCTCAAACGATACAAAAGTCAACAGTATATTCAAGGGTAATTATAATACATAATATCTAAAAGTCTTAAAATCAGTGAAGTAAAGCAGAAAGAAAAGCTATTTAAGTGGAAACCATCACACTCCCTGACTGTATTCATAATACTGGAACCCATTAAAATTTTACTTGGACCACTTCAGAATTACTGGTTGAATATTTTAAGGGCACTTATATTGCAATTATGGACCAAACCTACTTATTAAATAACAGTTATCAAACGTTTTAAAAAAAGAAAAAAATACCAAAGGAAAATGTCTAATGATAGCTCAGTGAGCTATTTATTATTCAATAACACTTTGGATGATTCAAGGCAACCTCGGGGTAGACGCCAGAAATATACCTCCTGCATATACCCTCCAAGCTACTCTTAGTCTTGCTTACGGTTGAATTTTATCAGGGAAAAAAGCATTTTAAGAAAGCAGGGTCAGACATTAAGCGATGCTTAGGGCAAAAACACCATAGAAAGTGACAAACATGCCGCAGATATTTAAAATCTGGGGTCAAAAAATTACCCTGTAGTGAACTGATCTATTACAAAGGTACCAGCAATGTACTCAAGTAAAGCATTTGTGTTATATCTTGTACATTACAACAGATGCTTTTGTATCTGATACTTATTTGACGGATGACAGTCATTATTGCTCAGAATGAGAATTTATTTCTATTGATTGATTCACTTAATGGACATAAATGGACGACATACTATACGTTTTATAGTTATAAAATATAACCTCATAATACATAAATAATAACCCTTAAAATCAATGACAGGGGTCAAATATTGTCCTTTTTCTATAGCTCATTTCTGGCAGTGCTACGAACAGGCTAACCAACCATTATTATGAAGAGGTTTTTGTTTCAATTTAACCAAAGACAACCTTTAAACTGACTATAGAAACCACTGTTCCGCAAAAGTACCATACTAAGGATGTCAAAAGAAGGCTACAAGTAGGCTAAAAATGCTGCTTTTAAACGCTCACGCTTATTTCTGCTTGCGTATTCGACTGCGCGGTCAAATGCACTTCTCCATCAAAATGCAGTTCTTGGCAAGATATTGGACACAGTCAGCTTTTGTCTCAAGTGAATGTACACAGACAGGATGAAAAAAAAATTGTGCATTAGGTCCTGCAGTGTAAACGCAGCCTAAACCTCCCGCAGTCCATTATGTCATTAACAATACTCAAACAATATTGGCAAGGGGGGGAAAAACACTGCTCTCATCTGGGTAACTTAAAGCATTAGCATCAATAAGCCTACAGTTAGATACTGGAAAACGTCACACTCTTCGTTCTATCTTCATTTTGTCTTACTGAAGTAATAAACTTGACTGAAAAATAGTCGAAGCCAAGGCTACCGTTTGGTTATTTTGATTTAAAAGTATACATTTGCACTTTAAAAGAGTTCAATTAAATAGTCAGGATCGTGATCAATAGCAAATTAGATCTCCTGTGATATCGAGAATAGTGAAATTTAACTGTAATGAAGTCTGGTTTCTTGACAACAAGTAAAACTCTGGTATTTCGGTGACGCTGTCATAAAAAAGAAATACAACAAAACGATATAAGGTTTGGATATTGATATGACATTTATTTATTTTAACTGTTCAGCTGAAACAATCATTTAAGTATTTAATTTCGGCACTATAATCACGGTAAATGTTCGTAAGCGTAATTGCTTCGCCGCCACACTGCTGGTAAAGGTGCGCAACACGCTGAATGAACTGCCTACTGCACTCTCAGTTCCGTGCCTAAGGCCAAACTCCTCTAAAACCACCGACCAGCAGTCCAAAACCAGCCTGTCCATCTTTCTGGACCAGGATACAACTCTCTCCTTGTGTTCTACCATCCAGTGCTGCGCGTGTTATCCAAACAACTGAACGCTTTCGCGCAAAGCTTGTAACCGCAGACACGAGAAGTGTTTCACGTGCAAACACTACAGGTTTAACTGGATAACGGAGATACTTAACATGTCATTATGTGTTTCTCATCAACATGACCAATGTGTGTTCTACGTTGTCGTCAATAACTGTGTCACAGCAACCCAGCGGTTTTGATATTTAGGTGTGCAATAAAGACAAATGCCTATATATAAAACTAGCAAAAATAAAAATATGAGCTGTAAATCAGATCAGAAACGCGTCTGTAGCAATAAAGGCTGCCTTCACGTAGGCAGCGACTGCAACATTTACCGACCTGGAACGATACCTGCTTATTTTCCCCCAAACGTGCGAAATATCGCAGTGTGTTTCTATCCTACACAAACTTCGCTGGCTGTCACGGCCAGAGTTCAAACCATATAAACAGACACGAAGAAAAAACTTCTATCAAAGGAGAAAACCAGCTCATTTACCTTTGCTTCCTTTTTTTTAATTTTCCTTTGTGCTCGCGCAGGGGGTTGATTCCTTGCAGACGCGAAGCTCGTCCGTATTAAAACACAGACGAAACGGAAAAGCAGGCTGTTAGTTTAGTGTTCCCTCAATTGGTTCATTGTCTTCATTAATCGCATTGGTGAGTGCGGAGCACCCCTTGGCACACACAGTTGACACACGCCTATGAAAAAGCAAGACTGCGCTAAAACTCTATTACATTGTGAACGATCGCTCCCAGGCCACACCCCTGGTTTTCGAGTGACAGGTCGCTTGTCCAATCAGTATTCGCCGAACTGTTTTGATGGTTCTCTTTAAAAGTTTCTCATAAGCCCGCCCAAAACGTGAACTGTTTGAACTGTAGATCCTTGTACATGACTAAATGTCCAAAACAGCTGGCCAGAAAGAGTCTGATGGCCAGTAGTGCATGAGCTAATAGCATTTTGAGTTGCCTCATAAAATGAAGCCATTTGTTCCAATATGTGGATGTGTAGTACATTTAACATAGCCTAGGGATTTTTCTAACCACAAAAACATGGTGTAGACCTGCATTGAGTATGTCAAATGGGCTTCTTAAAGTCACCATGAAATCAAAGTTGACACTTTTTTAAGGGATATGGAAGTATCTGTGCAGCGATATTTTTTATTTTTCATCAAAATCTTCACATCCCTCTTGCAACAACATCTCTTCTCTGATGACGTGTTCATTGGCGCAAGGGCCTGACAACCTGTCACTCACATGAGATCACAACAAGCAATACTGTAGCAAACCGCAGCGATCTAATGATCCAATTCATTTCTGATGGACAAAAGTCCCGTCCTACGTTTTTTTTGTATGAGAAGTCTCAACAGAAAAAAAAAGATGAAAAGAAAATTGCAACTTCTGTTTAAACTTTAAAATGAGTCAATTCAAAAAGATCTTCAATACAGAATGAAAAAATATTGCTGTTACCAATAAATTCAATTCAACATCACATACAAATATATTTGTAAATAATGCACTTCACAACATAATAAATGCTCTGCTATATCCCTAATCTTATTATGATTTCATATAATATAAATAAAATAAATAAATTATATATAAAAATATAAAATATTATAAAAATATTATATTTTTGAAAAAAGTCATGTGATGCAAAGCTGCATTTTCAGCATCATTACTCCAGTCTTCAGTGTCACATGATCCTTCAGAAATCATAATATGCTGATTTGTTGCTCAAGAAACATTTATTATTATTATCAATGTTGAAAACAGTTGTGTAAAATTTTTTTTTCAGGATTCTTTGATAAATAGAAAGTTCAAAAGAACAGCATTTATTTGAAATAGAAATCTTTTGTTACATTATAAATGTCTTTACTGTCACTTTTGATCAATTTAATGCATCCTTGCTGAATAAAAGTATTAATTTATTTCCCAAAAAAAATCTTACTGACCCCAAACCTTTGAATGGTAGCGTACAATTTTACAAAAGCTTTCTGTTTCAGATAAATGCTGTTTTTTTTACTTTATATTCATCAAAGAATCCTGAAATTTTATATATATATATATATATATATATATGGTACAATGGGGCTAAAGGCCCCATGGGGTAAAAGGCTCCTTTGATTTTATTTTCCTGTAAACCACTCGATGGCACAAAAATTCGCCTCAGCACTTTCCAAAACATCCGCTTTTCAAGATGCACGTGGAAACTTGTCTGATCTTTGACGCGATCACGGGCAGCAGCGCAAAGTGGATTCTGCGCTCATTTGATCTAATATTTGATGTTTTTAAAAATGTTGTAGATTTAAGTAACAAATAAGAATCGCTAAAATTATTGAATATATTTTGAAACAAAGGTCTTGTTAATGTTTGTCAGTTTTGTTCAAGGTAATTGAACCCCTGCTGCTGGGGCAAAAGGCACCATATTTAACATGATAATACATATCTGGCTGACTTTTCCATTTGTTGACATGACATGGTTAGATTCAGATTGTAAGTATCATATATTAAGTTGAGTGTCCACCTTAGAGATAATCACCACATTTATACTGAAACCATCATATTTAAAAATGTGATATTAATCATATCATATAATAAAATATAATTTATTGTTACTACTGTAAATCTATATTAAATTATTATGGGATCTCCTTCAATGCTTTTAGAATCTTTACTTTTTTAAATGATTTTGTTTCTATATTTTTCAGATATATTTCTATATTAACATATTTTAATGACAGCATATTTATTGATCAAAAATGAATTATTTTATTCATCAAAATAAACAGAAAATAGTTAAAACTTTGCTAAAGTGATTGTTTTGAACAAGTATTAACTTAGACATGATTAAAAACACATTATTTTAGCTAAAGTATTTGTATCAATACTGCGTGCCTTTTGCCCCATGCTGGTGAGCCTTTTACCCCATGTATGTGTCACCCCATACATTTTTAAGATTTTTAAATAAAATAAACAACTTTTATGATTTATTTTCACATTTTATGATTGCTCCATACATTTTCAATACAAACATATACACTCACCTAAAGGATTATTAAGAACACCTGTTCAATTTCTCATTAATGCAATTATCTAATCAACCAATCACATGGCAGTTGCTTCAATGCATTTAGGGGTGTGGCCCTGGTCAAGACAATCTCCTGAACTCCAAACTGAATGTCAGAATGGGAAAGAAAGGTGATTTAAGCAATTTTGAGCGTGGCATGGTTGTTGGTGCCAGACGGGCCGGTCTGAGTATTTCACAATCTACTCAGTTACTGGGATTTTCACGCACAACCATTTCTAGAGTTTACAAAGAATGGTGTGAAAAGAGAAAAAACATCCAGTATGCGGCAGTCCTGTGGGCGAAAATGCCTTGTTGATGCTAGAGGTCAGAGGAGAATGGGCCGACTGATTCAAGCTGATAGAAGAGCAACTTTGACTGAAATAACCACTCGTTACAACCGAGGTATGCAGCAAAGCATTTGTGAAGCCACAACACGCACAACCTTGAGGCAGAAGACCCCACCGGGTACCACTCATCTCCACTACAAATAGGAAAAAGAGGCTACAATTTGCACAAGCTCACCAAAATTGGACAGTTGAAGACTGGAAAAATGTTGCCTGGTCTGATGAGTCTCGATTTCTGTTGAGACATTCAGATGGTAGAGTCAGAATTTGGCGTAAACAGAATGAGAACATGGATCCATCATGCCTTGTTACCACTGTGCAGGCTGGTGGTGGTGGTGTAATGGTGTGGGGGATGTTTTCTTGGCACACTTTAGGCCCTTTAGTGCCAATTGGGCATCGTTTCATGTCCATCCCTTTATGACCACCATGTACCCATCCTCTGATGGCTACTTCCAGCAGGATAATGCACCATGTCACAAAGCTCGAATCATTTCAAATTGGTTTCTTGAACATGACAATGAGCAACTGCAAGATGCTATCCTATCAATATGGGCCAACATTTCTAAAGAATGCTTTCAACACCTTGTTGAATCAATGCCACGTAGAATTAAGGCAGTTCTGAAGGCGAAAGGGGGTCAAACACAGTATTAGTATGGTGTTCCTAATAATCCTTTAGGTGAGTGTATATTGTTCTGTATATCATACACTATAGCAGTAGTGAAAAACACATTTTTCTTAAGGTGTGCCTTTGCCCCGTTGTATATATATTACATGTTAAATATTTGGGGAATTTTTGACCTGTGCCCTGGTTACTTTCTGACCCTCATAGGCATATACTTTGTAGAACAAACATTCAAAAGTGTGATTTTTGGTCACAGAGGTTCTCTGGACTAAAGCTGAGAGGAGATCAACTTGGTTCAGTGGGCACTTTTAGAGAGCTCAGTTCTCCCTTCACAGGAGATTTCCAACAGAGCTTAGCCATGGACCATAAAACCTGGGCGTTCTGCAGTGGTCACACACTAAAGTCCACATCAATGTGATGTTGAACATATTTTTTCCCTTTCATTTACATGTTATTTATTTTTGTGCCATAAAAATAACATGCATAGTCACTATGCAAGGGTTAAATTATAGCTCTAAAATGCATCTGTGTGTCATTGGTGATTTTCTTGGGGGGTGGGGGGTGGGGTGTAGTAGACCATATAAAAGAACAACAGGTAAAGTGTAGGACAGAAGAAAGGACTGAAAAAAAATATGGGGATAGTTGCCAACATGGCAAAGAGTTTAAAATGTTTAAGTGCAAACTGTGAAATTATCGTTGTGTTTTGCTTTGTCATGCTTTTCACAGACTCTGTGGGTTTTTGGTTGGTTTGGCATATTTACAGACAGATTTATCTGTAATTTCCTTTGGCAGTTGGATGTTTGCTAAAAGCCCAGTAACTGTGGTGAGCTCTCTGGAAAAGAAAAAGATCCAAATTCATTCAGTGCGGATAAAGCTCTACTATCCTTTGACTGCTCACTCTTCTGTAATGGATGCTGACAAAATCTTTAACGTGCTTTCCGTCTTTCTTCCTCGCAACCAGCTATCGTGGTCAGGGGGCTGTCAAGGCAGGACTATTTTTGCAAAGGTTCCCTTTTAATTGCTTCTGTTTCTTTTGATCCTTATGTCTCGACTTTATCTGATTCAGAGGGTGTCATGGATCATCAAAACAAAGGCTCTTGAATACCAATTTGTGATAGAATCTTATTTAAATTTAGATTTGTACTGTCTGGCTCAAAGACATTTTTTATACTGTAATATTTTATGCTTAAACATTTATTCAGAATATTGAAAATGCCTTGAATATATATAAAGTAGATCTTAATCATTTCCATACAAAGAAATCGAATTTATCAGTACGAATATCAACCGGATTTACTTCTCTCAGTGTAAATAAACTACAGCATCTGATGCATTAAATGTCACTAAAACTTTAACATGTTAACATTCCTTCTAACATTCACTCTTCACTATCATTAACAACATGGACACAAACCTCAAAGTGCTATGTGGTTTATCATATGACCTACCCGCACTGTGTTTATACTCCGGCACACAAACATACACAGACACGCTGGCTACACATCATGTTGCTGTCATCATCTCTGTAGCAAATCATGTGGTTTGTGATCCAGAAGACTCTGTTCCTGGAAACACACACAGCAACTGAGAATGTGAACATTGTGCCTTGATCAGAACATTAAAGGTGTCTTTAAGACATCTGCATATTATAAACTGCACAGTTATCAGTGATTACTGCTATGAGTTTCCACATTAATCTCACAAAAACATAAAAAGTTATGATTTAAAGGGGTCATATCACACATTTGTACTATTTATTTCTTTCCTAAGGTCCACTTATGATGTTAGTAAAGTCTTATGACCATTTTTCTACCTCTCTGACCTTTAAACAGACTATTTATGGACCATTGTAAGGGATTAGTGCTATTTTATATTATTTACTAATATTTTATAACATTTTATTTTTTATATTTTCAGTTTTCATTTCCATTTCCATTTTAGTTTAAGGTTTAAAAATTATTCTTATGTGCTTTTGTTATTTTACTAGTTGTTGTTTCTTTTTTATTTTCTATTTAGCTTTAACTAATACTTTTATTTTAATTTTAATCTATTTTTAATTTTTTCTAAAAAAAAAATTGTTTAACTTCCTCCTTAAATATTTATATTATTTGAGCTTTATTCTAATTTTTTTTCAGTTTTAGTTAACAATAACAACACTAAAAGGGATGGTTCACCCAAAAATGGAAATTCTGTCATCGTTTTTTCCACATCATGTTGTTCCAAATCTGTATGACCATCTTTCTTGTTGTAGAACATCAACAACAACAGACAGGGCCTATATCTTTTGATTATTTGTTATTCTGTGTAAATGTAACATGTATAGAAATTATACTGTTAAATACATGTATTGTTTATTAGAATTCACACAAAATTGTTAATTGACATATACCTGATATAGCTGAATGGAAGAGGGTTTCATTTAGTTTTTTGATAATCTCATTTAATTTTTATTGTAATTATTGCTTTTATGTCTATATTTTCACCCCAATTTATGTGTATAATGTTTTTTACTTATACCTGTGTGATTATTTTTGTCATTTTACCCTTTTTGAGTTATATTTTGTCTCCTGCTAAATATGTGGAAATGAGAGCACGGGGTGATGTGTACATCATATTTATTTTATAGAAAACATTAAGGGCAATTCACTCAGAGGCTGCTAATGCGTTCCTTTATATCAGAGAGGAGAGGAATAAAAGATCAGCAAAACTGTCGCCTGCTGTCCCGTGTTTAACAAAACACACAATGCAGACAACAACCAGTTACATAAACATATGTTCTGTTATATATTTTTACAACATTTAAGCTGATTATTAATTATAAATGTTAACTAGATGTGTTCACTACCTGTCTAGCGAACAGTTTGTCTTCATATTGCCTGCCATTATATTTATTGGCCAGTTATTTATTTTAACCGTCAGGTTAAAAGTCCAACTCTTTAACCATTAGCCACACTAATGGTTAAAGAGTTGGACTTTTAACCTGAAGGTTGTGGGTTCGAGTCTCAGTAACGGCAGGAAATGTAGGTAGGGGGAGTGAATGAACAGTGATCTCTTTCACTCTCATTACCCACAACTGAGGTGCCCTTGAGCAAGGCACCTAACCCCCAATCACTCCCTAGGTGACGCAAATAAATGGCTGCCTACTTCTCCGGGTATGTGTTGGCAGTGTGTTCAATACTTACTGCTGTGTGTGTGCACTGGGATGGGTGAAATTCAGAACACAAATTCCAAATATGTGACACTATACTTGACTACACGTCACGTAACTTATTGAGTTGGCTTGTGCCTTTTATGTTTCGTAAATGTGACGTAGTTTCCTGTAAAGGAGCATAGCATCAATGATCCCTGGTTTTTGCAGTGCATTGTGGGGGCGAGAATGGTTTGTAATCGTGCCGTGCCGAACCAAGCTCAAGTGGAAATATAACTGGAACCATTCCTCAGTGAAAACCAGCTATTGTTAAAATTAAACCACTCTTTCCTAAAATTGAGATTCTTCAGAAGGGAATGCAGAGTGGCAGGTCAGGAAAAGCACAAGGTTTGTCAGATTTTCCCACACTAAATTCTTATCAGATTGTCTGGTGTTTGGAATGATAGTTTCTATCCTCCTGCTACTTCACCCTCAATGGACAGGCAGCATTTGTGAATACTGAGGTATCGCTGGTGTGTGGAGGTGTGTGGCCATGTGTTCAAATGGATTTGCATGTGTTCAAATGTACAGTATCTGTCTTAAGCCAAGAAGTTGTGAAAATACAGAATGACCCAGCTAACAGGGAACGTTCCCATAACTTTCACTAACATTATGCAAAAGTTATGTAAATGGTAATAAAAAACGTTCCTGAAATAATGTTTCTGGAACATTCTTATAACGTTTTCATAGTTAAAATACATTCTCGTAATGTTCTTGGCACATGAACATTTTAAACATTTAAAGAGATAGTTCACCCAAAAATGAAAATTCTGTCATCATGTACTCACCCTCAAGTTGTTCCAAACCTGTATGAATTTATTTCTTCTGCTGAACACAAAGGAAGATATTTGGAAGAATGTTTGTAACCAAGCAGATCTTGGCAGCCATTGACTACCATAGTGGGAAAAAAATACTATGATAGTCAATGGCTGCCGAGATCTGCTTGGTTACAAACATTCTTCCAAATATCTTCCATTCTTCCTTCCTTTATAGATTTGAAACAACTTGAGGGTGACTAAATGAGGTTTACAAACCATTCAGAAATAAAGTTTTCATAACTTATGTTAGCATGTTAGCAAAACGTTCTGACAACTTCTTTTTGTTAGCAGGGGAGCCATTTTCCCCTTTTCAAATGCCTTTTTTTCCCACTGGCAAGGAAGTTTTGTGTTCTGAAAGTTACAGTGTTTTCATAGTGAACTCTTTCATCTCAAAAGGTCAAGAAGAATGTGATTCCTCATGATTGGAGCATTTTAAATACCTGAAGTACATCCAAATAGCAAGGAGTGTGCCAAAGGAATCAACAAATGACACAACACACCTTAATTTCCACCAACAAGACATCTTACTAACTATCATGTCAGTTTCAACACATTCTTCTCAATGCAGTGCAACTTACTCTCTAAATTCTAATCCCTCTTCAATCCCCGTTAATTCCTTGTTCTATTTAGCAGACGAGGACAATGAAAAATGACTTTACAGAAATACATTTAGTCATAATCAGTTAATTCAGTAGGCTATACAGGGAGTGCAGAATTATTAGGCAAGTTGTATTTTTGAGGATTAATTTTATTATTGAACAACAACCATGTTCTCAATGAACACAAAAAACTCAATATCAAAGCTGAATATTTTTGTATCAATATTTTAAGTAGTTTTTAGTTTTAGCTATTTTAGGGGGATATCTGTGTGTGCAGGTGACTATTACTGTGCATAATTATTAGGCAACTTAAAAAACAAATTTATACCCATTTCAATTATTTATTTTTACCAGTGAAACCAATATAACATCTCAACATTCACAAATATACATTTCTGACATTCAAAAACCAAACAAAAACAAATCAGTGACCAATATAGCCACCTTTCTTTGCAAGGACACTCAAAAGCCTGCCATCCATGGATTCTGTCAGTGTTTTGATCTGTTCACCATCAACATTGCGTGCAGCAGCAACCACAGCCTCCCAGACACTGTTCAGAGAGGTGTACTGTTTTCCCTCCTTGTAAATCGCACATTTGATGATGGACCACAGGTTCTCAATGGGGTTCAGATCAGGTGAACAAGGAGGCCATATCATTAGATTTTCTTCTTTTATACCCTTTCTTGCCAGCCACGCTGTGGAGTACTTGGACGCGTGTGATGGAGCATTGTCCTGCATGAAAATCATGTTTTTCTTGAAGGATGCAGACTTCTTCCTGTACCACTGCCTGAAGAAGGTGTCTTCCAGAAACTGGCAGTAGGACTGGGAGTTGAGCTTGACTCCATCCTCAACCCGAAAAGGCCCCACAAGCTCATATTTGATGATACCAGCCCAAACCAGTACTCCACCTCCACCTTGCTGGCGTCTGAGTCGGACTGGAGCTCTCTGCCCTTTACCAATCCAGCCACGGGCCCATCCATCTGGCCCATCAAGACTCACTCTCATTTCATCAGTCCATAAAACCTTAGAAAAATCAGTCTTGAGATATTTCTTGGCCCAGTCTTGACGTTTCAGCTTGTGTGTCTTGTTCAGTGGTGGTCGACTTTCTGCCTTTCTTACCTTGGCCATGTCTCTGAGTATTGCACACCTTGTGCTTTTGGGCACTCCAGTGATGTTGCAGCTCTGAAATATGGCCAAACTGGTGGCAAGTGGCATCTTGGCAGCTGCACGCTTGACTTTTCTCAGTTCACGGGCAGTTATTTTGCGCCTTGGTTTTTCCACACGCTTCTTGCGACCCTGTTGACTATTTTGAATGAAACGCTTGATTGTTCGATGATCACGCTTCAGAAGCTTGGCTATTTTAAGACTGCTGCATCCCTCTGCAATATATCTCACTATTTTTGACTTTTCTGAGCCTGTCAAGTCCTTCTTTTGACCCATTTTGCCAAAGGAAAGGAAGTTGCCTAATAATTATGCACACCTGATATAGGGTGTTGATGTCATTAGACCACACCCCTTCTCATTACAGAGATGCACATCACCTAATATGCTTAATTGGTAGTAGGCTTTCCAGCCTATACAGCTTGGAGTAAGACAACATGCATAACGAGGATGATGTGGTCAAAATACTCATTTGCCTAATAATTCTGCACTCCCTGTACAACATTATATTCTTAGGTGGTGCTTTATTGCTGTCAGCACTTTAGACTTTATTTCTTCCTAGCAAATGCTTTCTTAGCAAAGGATGCTCATTTAATTCCAATTTAAAAATAAAGTTAATTCCTGACCAGGTCCATGATTTAGCTGTAGTCATGCAGACCAAGCATATACTAATAGTCATATAAAACCACACAAGGAGCAGTCTAAAAGTCTAAAAATACATGTGCAA
This sequence comes from Rhinogobio ventralis, assembly GCA_039654625.1. NCBI lineage: Eukaryota > Metazoa > Chordata > Actinopteri > Cypriniformes > Gobionidae > Rhinogobio > Rhinogobio ventralis. The sequence goes on from CM077201.1 coordinate 16,992,341, forward strand.
TGAACAAAGTATACAACATAACATTCAGCTGGTGATCTTTTGTGGCCTCAGGGAAGCAAAGACACTCAAGGGCAACTGAGACAAGAGAATTTCAAACAACGAGTTGAAAATGTTAGCATCCTTACTCAGGACCTAGGTTTTTCAATTTTGCATCTTGTTCTAATTCAATTACATTTAGATTGAGCTGGCAAATGGTTCATCAGTACAATACCTCAGTTTTGCTGTCTCAATAATTATGGTTCTTTCATTTTAGCCTATTACAAATGTGAGCACAGTGAAATTGCAGTTTGTCTGAGTCCTAAATTCTATAAGGTAAAATATTAGACATTACCTGTGGTTCAGTTCAGCTCAGCTCGAATCAAATTAAATTAAAAAGAGCTGGCATGAGGGTTCATCCATCATCCATACCCTGCTGGAATAGTTATTTTAGAATTTTAGACAAATATGTTTTTGATTAGTACTTGAATTCTTATATAAAATGTATTCAAGTAAAACTATTAAAGTGGCTTTATGTAGAATTCAGAAACCCTTGTTATTAGTGGCCGTTAAGTGATCTGCAGCAAGCAAATTATTGCTCGTGCTCGCACTCGTGCACACGTACGAGAGACCGAGTGTGCATCTAAATCAGCTCCCTAGGTCATGAATCAGTATATTGTGTACATGAATTCTGGCACTAGTAAGGACAGTAAGGACCCTGGCTCACTACATTGGGACACTGATGATGACAATGTCCTCATTGTACAAGGTCACTACAACAGCAGAACTGATATTTTTTCTGCCAATTTTTAATGTTATTTAAAATACATTATGATAAATAAGTTGATTGTTACATACAGCCATACCTGCAACATTTCAGCTGTTAATTAATTATAAATTAAATATATATGATAGTATAAAACCTATTATGAAAAATGTACTTTTATATGGTGTTTGAACATAAATGTGTCTGCAGTGTGTGTACACAACCACCCTGTAATGGTAAAAATCCACCCACTCCTTTTTTAATCTTCATAAATCTTAAGCAGTATCCTTTGCAGTTATATGCAATGTGGCGTCACATTGCAAAGGCCCCGCCCACGACTGCTGACAGACTCTTCCCTATTAGCATAGACCCCGTCCTGAGTGAGCGGTACACAGTCTGCCATGTTTATTTCGTCGCCAGAACATTTAACAGCAGCATTCAAGTAAGAGATGTATTCTTATTAAAGCTATTAAAGTTATTCAATCAAGAGCAGTGAGTGATTTTCTGGTTTTCTTTTGTTGTTTGATTCATATTAACAGCTTATAAAGCAGTAGGTACTATATTATGCTGCTGTCACATTGATACACAGATCTAATGCTGCCTTCACGTGCTATCGGAAATGTGATAAAAATGTTTAGTTTTTTTAGTAAATGTGCAAAGATTTTAAACAAACTTCTTTTTACGTTGTCATTATGGGGTATTGTTTGTAGAATTAAGGAAAAAAATATTGAATTGAATACATTTTGGAATAAGGCTGTAACATAAAAAAATTTGGAAAAAGTAAAGCGCTGTGAATACTTTCCGGATGCACTGTATGGTCTCTGGTTTTCACAGTGCATTGTGGGACTTTTTAAATAGCGAACGTTTCAGTGCACTGGAAGGATTTTACGATTGACACAGCCCTTAAAATGGCCGAATCTCTGATTTGGGCCCTGACTAGGTAGCTGATTGAGACACACCCTGAAGGCCCCGATATACTCACGGCAAAGTTCTTTTTTGTTCTTCGCTTAGAAGTAAAAAGTAGTAAATACCTTTGTAGCAAAAATCCAGACACCGTCCACTCTGCTGAGAGCAATGTTTAGATGAATAATACAATTTTAAAATGTGCTGCACACTTTCCTCTCAATAAAAAAATAAGCACACAAGAGAAAGCAGCAGTTAAGAAAGCATCTGATCATAGCGATGTGGATGTTTGCACTAGCTCTGCGAGACGCCGGCATCATGTCGACAGAAGAGGTCATTAAAATTACACTGTTATGATAGTCTGATTATATTTGAGACCATAGATCTGGCTATATGAGACTATAGTTTGAATTAATCCCTTTTCTTTGAATGAAACATGACATGCGTAACATCCCATCATTTGGAGTTTCACGGCGGATTTACATTTTTTTAACAACATTACTTTACAAAATATAAAAAATTAAAAATTAAAAAAAAAAAACAGTGGAAATAAAACAGTTGTAAAAGGCAACTTTGTTATTAATGCCACTGTCCAAGCTAGGACCAAAATTGTAACTTTCTTTTTACTGTATTACGCTTGGAAAATGTATTCAGTAAATAAATTCAGTGTTGCTAAAACTGTATACTGTATATGTTTTTTTAGGTTTACAATTGCAGTATGTCCTTGGTTCCAAAAGCTCTGAGAGCATCAGTGAAGGGAAACGGCCTTGTATGAAGTTGTCAATCATCCAATGGGGTGCAAGTGTCTCAGTGCCATCTGCAAGTCAGATCTGCTCTCAACCCCTTCACAATTCACAAAACATCAATTCTGCAGACAGCTCCACATGGAAAATCACTCTTCTAGCAAAATCTAAAACTTGCAAAGAGGTGCCTTTTTGACTTTGAACCAATGATTCTGTCAAGTATGTCAAATAGCTAGTATGTTTTAAAAAATTATCTTAATCCAAATTCTGTCTCTGTTACGCTGCATTCACATGGGGCGTCGGCGTCAACGCTTCTCATTTACTTTGAATGGGTGACGTCATGCGTTGCCGAACTGAATTGTGGGTTCCGTTGCATCTGGCGTTGCTTGCGGCTTTTCAACTTTTCAAGCTTTTTCAGTTTTCAACTTTTCAAGCGCCAACGCAGGTGTCAGCCAGTCAGATTGCCTATGCAAATATCCTAGCGCAGACGCTAACCAATTGCGTTCATGCAACATGCAACAAAAGTAGTATGATTGGCTGTTGTCACTATGACGGTTGCGTCAGCACCAAGCTTCAGACAAGCCCTCCATCAAGCGTTGACGCAGATGCCCCTTGTGAAAGCAGCGTTACCTCTTTGTTCATGATGTCAGAGCACAGGGAAAAGTGTGTTAGATGTGTGTGTTAAAAATGATTGTAAACAACGAAATTTATCAACAAGTTTGTTGTCACCTTCAGCTCTCTGTTCAGATGTATGGAATTAAATTACGTGCTCTGCACATGTATTTTGTTCACATCCTGCTAGGCCTATAGCTGAAGAAAATGAGTTGACCCTGAAGAGCAGTTTGGTGGACCAAATCTAAATTCCCCTCATCTCTCAATGTCAAAATTAAATTTCATCCTCTATGAACTCCTTAAAGCTGATCTTTTGTGACTAAACAGCATGGCATTTTCCTGCATCTGCAATTATTTGTCATCTAAATGCAGTTTTCGGTAGCTAGGACATTTCTAGGAAAAACTACACATTATTGTCTAGTTTAAGTGAGTTAAAAACAATTATGGTATTTTGAATCTATGCGTCTCCAGCTCCCACTCTCGCTGACAGGGCTGGGGAACCCAGGGGCACATAAATGATAATAAAGAAGCATTTTTTGGAAGACATGAGGGCAGAATGGGTCAGTGCTACTCTGGCTCTTAGTATCTGGGTCTCTGAGCCGTCTGAATGTATTAAAAAATAAAAATACTGGGAAAATAAATGCATTTCTGTTGCCAAATGCTAGGATTATTTCAACAAATGTATTAAATTCATATTTCATTCATTCCTTTATTTTTTATAAAACATCACTGTCAGGTTTTTAGTAAGTCAGATTAATTTAGAAATGGCTCGAACAGATTCATATTCATGTTTGTGAATAGTTAAAAATGGCTCTCGATGTTTGCTTTCAATTCACAAAAAAGAACAAGCTCAGAGTCATTCACTCGAGAATCAGACGTCACTGGTCATGCTATATACTTCACGAACAAGAACCAGCTCATAAGAGTCATTAGTACTATTTGCGCTGAATGCTTTCGATTCACAAAAAAGAACTGGCTAATAAGAATCATTTGCTTGAGACACAAACTTTACTCACGCTCTATGCTTTATGCTTTATGCTGGGTTTCATTTCAAAGGCTGCGACCTCTGGAGGTCACATTTGCTGGCCACATACGTCATCAAGGCTGCGTCATTTCAGTAAAGTAACCATTATATTCCAAAGCCATAAAGAAATTACAACAATTTACACTTCACAAGGAATTCCACAAAAGCACAGATGGGAGAGGAAAGTTCTGTGCGTGATCTACTGACGATTAAAGAACACAGATGCAGTCTGATCATTTACATAATGACCAACGCCAGCGCAAATAAGCGTCTGGAATTAAGACATGCTTTTTTGGGGGGCCCCCAAATAATGGCCCAAATACCAATAAACTGACTAGTGCAAACCTTAGTAAATCAGCTTGCATTTAAATACTCTCCTCCCATAAATTTTGCATCTGAAAGGAAAACTCCTACAAATGCATATGCAATCAGGTCAGTCGCAAAAATGTCCACACCTTTTCACCGCTAATTTATCACTGTGTGTCTTTAGTAAATACTGACAGTAGTTTTTTAATGCCAAAATAGCCAATCTGGCCCTGTGTATTCGGACATAATGTTTTTCACATACTATATAATAGGGAAGTATTCGATTTTGGACTCAGTGCACTGATCTCGTGGTATGTGTTGCGCTGAGAATGATTGGAGCAAGAATGCGTGCGCAAAAAAACGTTAATGAAACCGAATGTCATGAAAATCATCCACTTCCATTTTTTCTGCTCAAATAAACACAGCAATATTTCATAGCATCACAGAGCCACAGTGGTTTAACTTATCAGGGAATGGCTTAATTGTCTCTACCCATTAAACTACAATAGAAAGTATTTTAACATCAAAATAATTACGCACTTTACCTTTAATTATAACATAATAACATAAATCTGCGATTTTAACTGAATTCTCATCACTCTGGACATGCTGCCAAGTCAAGTAATGCAGTTCAAAAGGATGTCTGAAGTTATTTCGGTGATTAATCAAACAATCTTCCATATGCTACCTCCTGCGCACGTCGCGTGCCTATAAAGACAGCAGCATTCTGTCTTCCTTGCAAATTGAAATCCTATCACACGGTTTACCTACAAATTATATACAAATCGTACTTGAATCTAATCAATATTCAGCGGCATTCTCATATGCGAGGCCATGTATTTAATAATCGCGTAATGAGCCCCTTGCATAATGAGCGTTTGTACAGCAGGGGGAGGTCAGCGGGTGGAGACAGCGGACGCGTGTGTGTGTGAGGATAGTGAGTGCCTGTGGGCCTGGCTGGGGCCTTGAGGTGACATAGTGTTAATGAAATCAAAGCAGTAGGATGGATAGAACTATTAATAAGAGTGTTAGAGGTCTGATGATCCGTAACACACCAGGAGCCTCTCCCACTCCTCCACCACCGCCGAACCGGTGCGCCTATGGACCTGCGCATCAGAGTCTGTCTCAGTTTACTGCCCAGAGCCGCGCTACAGAAGACTAATTAGGCTGTCAGGGGACGCCAGCCCTCCCTTTCTCACTCTTGTGACAGCAATTAAAGGCAGAACAGGACGGCGGGGAAAGCTTCCCTGCTCCCACAGGTGACAGCTACGATGACACCTCACTGTTCCTCAGGTGCGTTGTGCCGCAGACAGATAAACCAGACACAGCAGGACGGAAGGGTGCAAACGCAGAGTGACATCTGTGAGGCTTTTTGTAGAGGCGGCTATTTGTAGAAACAGCTTCGCAATATGGCTCCCAGCTCACAGTAATAACTGAAACACTCAACCCCACGCAAGCGCGGGTGAGGAAAAACAGAGGTGCAATCTGATGAGACAATCTGGACAATCTCTTTCAATGTGCCCAAACTGCTCAACCTAATCATATTCCGATATGCCAAACATTCCCGGCTTGTTTTCAATGCTCGGGTTGGCAGGCACTTCAAGTACGCTTCTATCTAACTATACTTATCTTGTAGCGATACTTCACCAGAGCCTTTATTCTGCACAACGTATATCTGCATGACAATAGGGCGCTGTCTGATTGATGCAATTTACATGGGAACCCTGACCTGAAGCGGTGAGTGTATACATATTCCCTCGTCCTTGGCAAAATGCTGGGGAGAAGAGAAGAGAGAACATTTGAAAATGCATGCAAGCTAGTAGAAATGCTCCCTTCAACTCTGCATATTCATTCCCTGTGACAAAGTATTCCTATCACACACCGGTTGCTATTTACACTGCTTCCACTGATAAGAAGTACGACGACCTGTGGTTTCTTTGTTCTTTTCCATCATTGTCCACTTTGCAGTGTTCAAAGTGAAATGGCTGCACAGAAAACACTTTTCTGAATAAAATACAGAGCCAATAGCATAATGCTGTCGATGTGGCTATCACAAAAATCCATATATTTTATGAGAACCCATGCCGGCTTTAATGTCTCCATACCGGCGTTGCCATCTCACATCCCGCTGTGTGCAGCAAGAGGCAGGTCATTTAATAGCCCAGAGAGGGTGTGGGAAAGAATGGACCCGCAGAGAACCTCAAACTGTGCTAAAAAACTGATCTATACTACCTGTGAAGAAATAAGTAATGGCATCTATTCGCTAACTCCCACTCTCCCTCTTCCTCTTTCTCTCTAGCTCAGTTTTCATTTTCAAAGTACGTTATTGGCATGATCATTCTGCATACAGTAGCAATAAAACACATACAAAAATAAATAAATAAATAAATGCAATACAGTAAGATACAAATAACATGACATTTTTTTGGGATTGAAGTTTTTATTGCTTTTTTGGAAGGTTGATATAACAGAAGTACAACATTACAATAAAAACAGGGTTGTGGATTTCTACCCGCACATTTTGACCATGAAATAAAATACAGTACAAGCCAAAACACAAGGTGGTTATCTATTCATTTTGAGCTTACTGTAATATGTGTCTATAACTCTTCCCAAGGAGACTGCCCCTCCTCGCTAACATTGTTTACTCGATTAAGCATAGATTCATAAGATGCAATTTCTACCACTGCATTGGCCCAATCTTTCACTTCTGGGGCTTTCACTGACTTTCAGTGTCTCAAAAAAATCCTACTAGCCATTGTAATACATACCATAATAACAGAAAATACACACTTTGAAACGTTTGGTATTTGAGACTTGTCACCTAATAGACACATTTTAGGAGATACCAGCACCAGCAATTTAAAACATCCATCACTTGTTTCCAGAATGGTTTAACAAGACTACAATCCCAAATACAGTGTAAAATGGTACCTGTTTCCAGCTGGCATTTCCAACACAAATTGTCTTTCATCAGTTTCATCCTAAAAAGTCTCACTGGAGTGTGATAGTATCTGTGAAGAATCTTATATTGAGTGCACTTTCCCATTGCTTCTTTTATATATTTACCACACCCCACCAAAATGGTAGACCATTTTCCTGAATCAATTTCTTCACCAATGTCCCTCTACCATATGGTAATTACATTTCCCATGTCACTGCTCCTGAAGGAGTTTATCATTTTATATAATTGTTAGGATTTATTTAATTCTTGTGTTTTTTTTAAGTACAAAGTTATCTTTATCTTAAAATAGGGTTGTCCACCACAGGGCCAGCTTTAGACAATATACAATTACGCAACTGTAAAAACTTCCGAAAGTTGTCTTTTCCTACAAGATTATAACATTGAATTAAATTTTCACATGACCTTAACACCCCATCCTCATATAAGTCATTAATTATGCTTATACCCTGCTGGTGTCAGTACTTCCAGTAAATCATCTTTTTACCAATTCGGATTGCAGGGTTATACCATTATGAAGAATATTTCTGCAAATTGTGAGATAATTTGAATATTTTGTGAATTCTAATCCAAGAATCTCTAGAATGAACAAGAACAGGGTTTGTAGTATTACAAGCAGACTGCGAAAATACATCAATGGGAGTAAAAGGTGAACATATTTTGTATTCAACATTCATCCAATCGGTTTTATCTTTTTCCTGATTCCAATATTTAGCTATTTTTTCCATAGCAAATGACAAATGGTATAGTCTACAATCAGGAAAACCTAGCCCTCCTTTCTCTTTAGGGGCAGTTAACTTGTTTAGATTAATTCTTACCATTTTCCCATCCCACAAAAAATGTTTCATCAAATTCTCAAATTGTTTAAAAAGTGAAGATGTTATTTTAAGCATCGTTAGGACATAGTTAAGCTGAGGGGCTATCACCATCTTGATTTTTCCCCAAAGAGTCAGTTTGATTTTTTCCCACTTCTCCAGGTTAATTTTGAACATCTAGTGGGTGTAAATTGAGTGCTATTATTTCCTCCATGTTCAGGGACAGTTTTATTCCTAAATATTTCAGTCCCTTAGGGACCCATTTAAATTTAAACTTTTCTACCATGACTGGTGAACATAAATTGGAAAGGTGGGGTAGCTTCAGATATATTCCAGTTGACAATGTAACCTGACAATTTTGAGAAGGACTGTATAACATCCATTAGATGTGGTAAAGAGGTCAGAGGATCAGTTATGACTGCTAAAATGTCCTCTGCATATAGTAAGAGCTTATGCTCTTTATCTCCGCTTTCACTCCCTTAATCCCGGAGTGTGCTCAAATAATAACTGCCAGTATTTCCGAAAAAATAATAAACAAGATTGGGCTTAATGAACAACCCTTATGTGTCCCTCTTGAAAGGTTAAAAAATGGGGATACTACCCCATTGGTTATCACTGCGGCTTTAGGTTCTTTGTATAGTATTTGAACCCATGAAATAAAGTTTTGCCCAAAGCCAAAATGTGACAAGGTAGCGAACAGAAATTGCCACTCCACCTTGTCAAAGGCTTTCTTTGCGTCAAACGAAAAAGCTGTTATTGGAGTATTTTTGGATTGGCACGTCCAAATTAAATGAAACACTAACCTTACATTGTCAGAGGAAACTCGATTATTCATAAAACCCACTTGGTTGGGGTAAATAATGTTTGGTAACACCTTTTGCAGGCAATTGGCTAAATTTTTTGTCAAAATTTTTAGATCAACATTTAACAGACTAATAGGTCTAAAATTTGATGGGTCTGTTACATCTCTACCTTTCTTGGGGATTAAAGAAATAAGAGCTTCATTAAGTGTCGAGGGTGCCCGTCGCTTCCTAAACATTTCTTGATACACCTCATTAAGTATTGGGGCTATAACGTCTACAAATTCCTTATCGTACTCAACTGACAGGCCATTGGCTCCCGGTGATTTTCCTTTTTTCATTGATGAAATTACTTCTTTTATCTCACTTAATGATATGGGTGATTCCATCTCCTCCACCTGGTCAGGCTGCAATCTAGGCACTTCAACGTTTGACAGAAAATCTTTAATCTCATTTTGAACAAATTTAGTATGTGTAGAAGTATATAATTTTTCATAATATTGCTGGAAATTTCTATTTATGTCTTTGGCCGCAAAAATGTGTCTATCTCCCTGTTTAATTGTGTTAGAGGTATTTTTTTCTCTCAATTGTCTAGCTAGTTTTCTCTCCCCCTTCATAAAAGTTTTTAGTCTATACAGTGCATACTCCACCTTTTTATTATAAATCTCATGCAACTGATATTTTAACTTACAGAACTCTTGATACTGATTGTCTGAAAAAATATTGATCAACTGTAATTCCCTATTCTTAATTTCCTTTTTCAACTCTTTAATCTTATTTAAATTCTCTCTTTTCTTTTTTGCAGCCTGAGCTTTGAGTTTTCATCTTATATACGCCTTGGAGGCCTCCCATACTGTTGAAATGTCTTCTGTACTCCCTAAATTTATTTCAGAAAAAGATTTTTAAGTCCTCCATTAAAGCTTTCCTGAAGAGGGGATCTAACAATAATGCTGTATTCATTCTCCATCTTCCTCGTTTCTCTGTATCACTAGTTACATTCAGAAGTAATTCTACTGGTGCATGGTGAACCCTACGTTATGAGGAAAAAATGTCGCCAAAAATATGGCAATATCTAAAATCCTTGACCGTGTGGGGACATTTTTAGTCCCCATGAGGAAAACCACTTATAAATCAGACTAAATTATGTTTTTTGAAAATGTAAAAATGCAGAAAGTTTTCTGTGATGCGTAGGTTTAGGGGTATGTTTAAGGTATGGGATAGAATATACAGTTTGCACAGTATAAAAATCATTATGTCTATGAAAAGTCCCCATAAAACATGAAAACACAACATGTGTGTGTGTTCATGTTTTTCTATCCCGATGGGGACTTTAACCTGAATGCACACTGACTCATCGGGACTCGTGTCACCGTGGGGACCTAAATTGAGGTCCCCATGAGGAAACAAGTTTATAAATAATATAGAATGAGTTTTTTTGAAAATTTTTAAATGCTAAAAGTTTTCTTTAATGGGTAGATTTAGGGGTAGGGTTGGTGTAAGGGGATAGAATATACAGTCTGTACAGTAGAAAAAGCATTACATCTGGAGAGTCCCCACAAAGATAGCGAACCAGACTGAGTGTGTGTGTTAAGGAACATATGATTGGGTTAGATGGATTCATTTTAGTGGATAGAGGAGAAAATTTTTGTGGAGACCTCACTTTCTGACCTCAATTATGGTTCACCTGCATCATAATCCAAAACAACAACTGAATAAATGTCCCTATATCTCTGCCAAAATGGTGAGGCTGTAACTGGTGGAAAAGTGTTTCCTGTGAGAGGATTACAGGCTTCTAGTTGACCTTTACAGTTTGCATGCATCAGGAATAAAAGAAATTATTAAAATACACTTTAACTGTGGGCAATCATCTGCACAATAAAGGCATTGCAAATTTCACATTGGGTTTATTTATCTGCCATTAGTAGTTTATTAATATGTTTTTATATTTGCAGGAATCTTACAGATATGGAGATGGATGAGAATTTTGGGCCTCAAACAAGAAATGCTCTGGAAAGCTTCAGAATGTTCCAGACCGCAGGTCTTTGTGCCAATAACAACCAAGATCACAAGAAAATATTGGTCAGTTTTTATATGTGGGTGAGTAATAACTGTAATCAGCAGACTTCAATAACATACGCAGACTTCAAAGTTATAACAGCATGGGACTAAGCTAATGGTGGTCCCTAAGATCATTTTGAAGTGGGCATGTCCATTGGCATAAAGATATTAAACTAATAAGCCACGAGATACTGTGGGGATTTGACTATGGTAATGGGTTGTTGTTAGGCATGACTGTAACTTTTAGCCTCTTGTAGCTTATTGTTTTTATTAACTGGCAATATAATAAAAGGTGCTATTGTTCAATAGATTGATAAATAAATATAGAAAAATAAAATAAGTACATGTAACATTTACAAATAATCCATAATGATTATATTATTATACAGATCAAAAGTTTATAAAAAAGAAATTAATATTTTCATTTAATGATGCATCAAATTGATCAAAATTGACAGTAAAGACTCTTACAATGATACAAAAAAAATATTTCAAATAAACGCTATACTTTTGAATTTTCTATTCATCAAAATGTATCACGTTTTCCACAAAGGTAGTAAGCAGCACAATCATATTCAATATTGAAACTAATAAGAAAAATCTACATATTAGAATGATTTCGGAAGGATCATGTGACACTGAAGACTGGAGTAATATCTGCTGAAAATGCAGCTTTTTTTTTTGTAAATATATGAAAAATAAAATATACATAAAAACAGCTATTTTAAATTGTAATAATAACTTCATTATATTACTATATATATTACTGTATTTTGAATCAAATGCAGCCTTGGTGAGAATACAAAACTTCTTTTTAAAATATCTTACCAACCCCAAACCTTTGAAAGGTTGTGTATATTTAATATTTAATAATTAATTTTATATATTATAAATAATAATTATAAAAAAATATATATAATTCCTTCGCCTGTAGGATGTTTGTGGTTGCCAAGAAAGCAAATGTAATACATTTTCAGATTAACTGAACTGATGTGCAGTGCATATCAAGTATTTTACCACAACTTCAAATGTAACTAATCTGATCCGATTTTTTAAAGATAAAATTAATTAATGAGCCAAATTATATATTCCTTCTGACTTTGTCTTAATCAATACATTCATTAGTACAAGGTTTGAAGCTTCCTTTCAGCATTGTACCATCTCATCATCTCCTTTTGCCGTTAAAGTGAAGTGTTTCAATAAAACAGCACATCTGCTGAGTATGGCAGTCACTGGATGAACCCGAATCTTCAAAAGCAAAATGTCAGCGTTCTCATTCCCTTTGCTCTCTGTTGGTGTTCTGAGTCCTCCATTAGTTTATGGGTCAAAACACTAGTGATAGCCAATCAATCTCACTTCTCTCAAAATCTTTTAAAGCTTGGTGTGTGGTTAATTAGCAATTAGGTGATTAGACTTTAGGGTTGCGGTAATAAGGCCTTTGACTTTACCGCTCTATATCATTGTCGATGCCATTGAACTTACATTACAGAGACATCTTTGGTGCTACATAACACTCCTCCATCACACTCCTACATCACTGCAAGGCAACTACAAAGCACAAATAGAATTTCTGCACATTATAACAGAAGATAGTCTTAAATTGCATGAAAATATAGCATAAAAATGTGAATATGATGGAAATACACTTGTAGAGCAAGAAAAAGTGGACAGTTTTCTTGCACGTAACAATTAGCATTTGTATTTGTACATTAATCACATATCAGTGATGTATTAGTAAGCCTTTGTAGTATAATTATAATAAAAAATATTGGAAGAAGCTAAAGAAATTTAATGGAAAGTACCCCCCACCCCCCCACCCCCAAAAAGTCAAGTGTGACCATTATACATCAAATGCACATGTGACAGAACATTTTCACATGTTTATATTCATTAAGGCTGCTAGCTCTGAACCTACTTATGTGTGCAAGACAATTTGAGCATTTCAATGTTAATATTTTAACCTAATAAAAGCATTGAACTTTTAATGGGCCTTTATCAGGATCTGTGGTTTACAAAGCAGAGGGCTAATGCATTTTGGAGGAGGAGAAATGAAATGTACATGCAATGGCCTCTGCTGGATCCATTTAAGGAATCCTCAGTGTTGCCAGATGAAATTTGTGCTGTTGTTGTGTCATTAACTTGTCCATCCCTCTCTTTAGTTGTTCTCATTCTGTTAATGCTTTCAGCAGCCTGTGACCCATCCAACTCCGCTATCCGAGCACAAACACTATATTGCACTCATTTTCGCAACTAAGCGCATCTCTTTATATCAGCACTATGGTGGGCGAAAGTGTAATGTATCATCACCTTTAAAAAAAATCAGACTGAATAATCAAATAACCTATAACACAACTCATACATCCTAAATGATGCGAGTTAATGCACTAGCACTTGTTCCAGAGTCAAAATGCAAACTCATCAGCTCCGGTAAAAAGTTAATATAGCAGATAATGTTGTGGAGCATTCATTATCAAAGACATTTTAAATATAAGACTAAAGTAGAGCTGCACGGTTCTGGATACATTGAGAATCACGACGGTTCTTGTTTCAAATAGAGATCATGATTCTCCCACGATTCTGAACAACAACTCAACAAAATAACATGTAATTTACTAGAGGTTTTAGCAAAATGTTAAAGTGCCCCTATTATGCTATTTTAAAGGCTCCTAATTTTGTTTTGGAGGTCTCCTACAATCGGTTTACATGCATCAGAGGTTTCATTTTCTCATAATATACATTGCACATCACCACATTGTTCAATGATTCTCAAACAACTCGATGGATGAATCAGTCTCCTTTCCGTGAGCTTACTCTGCTCTGATTGGCCAGATGGCCCAGTCTGTTACGATTGGTCTACTGCATATAACCCGTGTTTCGGAAGCTAAACACCCATTACTATAATTGTATTTCAGCCCCTTCCGGAGGCGTCCTAAAGTTTAGCGATTGTACCATAGACCGTAAAAAAATATTTACGACATGCTTTCACTATCTTCCACTGAATTAAAGCGAAGCCTCCAATGTCCGAATATGGCGCTGACATGTTGCGCTAATTTGGGACCTGAGTCTGCGCAGAAGTAAACGTGGGTGTTTGAATCAAGATCGCAATCTTTTACTATAAAGGTACTTCGGTTTTTGAAAGAATGTGTTGAAAAATGTTCACAGAAATCTCAAACGTTTAATAATAGGGCAAATCAGAGCAAAGTTTGAGGCATCGTTGAGATCTCTGAAACTCATATGAGATTACTGTGCTAAAAAACAATCAATTTGCTCTCTTATAGGAGGAACAACTGAGGAATTTAATAGATCTCATTTGTGATTTTTCTTGCCTACATATTTTAATCAAAACTGGAACTTGACAAATGGACTTTGCAGCCCAAGGATGAAATGCTCAGGGTGAGCTGGACTCTATTTATAAACCTCAAGCTTTAGATGCAGTTTCTTTCAGGTGCGCTGAGGTTGAAGAGAGTCTGTGCAGACAGGCAGGATGCCAGGTTCACCTGCTCCCTCTGCCTCTGCAGCAAATGCCAGATGGGCTGTTGGTAGGATGTGGTTCTACAAGCAGGAGGTCTGTAATCCGTGGAGACTGACGGTGGTTGATTGTGAATGACTAGAAGCATGACAGAAGAGAAATGCAGGAGATATTTATTCAAGCAAAAGCTAAGAAAAACATTATGCTGCCAGGACCTCTTGAGATACTTTTGGCATTTGATTAGACAAAAAGGTGGAGTACTGAGGCAGTGTAGCACGATACTAAACAGCCAGGACACGTAATGTTGGTGGTAATAAGAGTTGCATTTTATGCTGATTAGAAGCCACTGTTTTAAAATGAAACCCATGGTGCCTCAGCCTGTTACTCACCATGATGCTAATTAACTAATTCTCTTCGTCATTTATTCGTTCTTCATTTGGCAGAAAGGCAGTGTATGGGTAACCCCCCTCTCCCCCTCTCTGATTGTGAAAGGTGAATTCACAAGTTATTTTTCAGAGCTAAAACCTGACTATTATCAGGCCTATTTAAATATATTTTAAATAATAATATTAATAAAAATATATATTTCTACCGGTTACAAGTTTGGTGTCAGTAAGAAATTAATACTTTTGTTCATCAAGAATGTATTAAATTGACCAAAAGTGACAGTCAAGGTATTTTTAATTTCTTCAATGAAGACTGGAGTAATGATGCTGAAAATTCAGCTTTGCTACAGTATAAAATATACTATATTGCCTAAAGTTTTAGGACGCCTGCCTTTACATGCACATGAAATTTAATGACATCCTATCCTTAATCTGTAGGGTTTAAGATCGCAGTATCCGCTCTAATTCATCCCAAAGGTGTTCTATCAGGTTGAGGTCAGGACTCTGTACAGGCCAGTTATGTTCCACCACACCAAACTCGCTCATCCATGTCTTTATGGACCTTGCTTTGTGCACTGGTCCGCAGTCATGTTGGAACAGGAAGGGGCCATCCCCAAACTGTTTCCACAAAGTTGGGAACATGAAATTGTCCAAAATGTCTTGGTATGCTAAATCATTAAGAGTTCCATTCACTGGAGCTAAGGGGACAATCCCATCCCCTGAAAAACACCCCACACCATAATCCCCCCTCCACCAAACTTTACACTTGGGGCAATGCAGTCAGGCAAGTACCGTTCTCCTGGCAACCACCAAACCCAGACTTGCCAATCGGATTGCCAGACAGGGAAACGTGATTCGTCACTCCAGAGAACATGTCTCCATTGCTCTAGAGTCCAGTGGTGGCGTGCTTTACACCACTGCATCCAATTCTTTGCATTGCACTTGGTGATGTAAGGCTTGGATGCAGCTGCTCGGCCATGAAAAAAGCTCTCTACGCACTGTTCTTGAGCTAATCTGAAGGCAACATGAAGTTAGGAGGTCTGTATCTACTAACGACTTCTGCACACTGTGATTTTACGTGGCCTACCACTTCGTGGCTGAGTTGCTGTTGTTCCCAATTGCTTCAACTTTGTTATAATACCACTAACAGTTGACCGTGGAATATTTAGTAGTGAGGAAATTTCATGAATGGACTTATTGCACAGGTGGCAACCTATCACGGTACCACGCTTGAACTCACTGAGCTCCTGAGAGTGACCCATTCTTTCACAAATGTTTGTAGAAGCAGTCTGCATGCCTAGGTGCTTGGTTTTATACACCTTTGTCCATGGAAGTGATTGGAACACCTGAATTCAATGATTTGGAGGGGTGTCCCAATACTTTTGGCAATATAGTGTATGTGTATATTTTGAGTTAAGAAATTTTGCAATACCATTTTAAGCTAGTTGTGCTTATGTTTGTCACTCAGCAGACTCACATACCTCTTAAAATCTGCTCTCTGTCTTTAGCTGTAGTGATCTGTAAAGCTCCATACTAATGAGAACACTCTATACAAATAACAAGAATATACCAGACTCCATCTGGCTCATGAGAAATCAGTTGTATTTATGAGAGCAGAGCTCCTATCCCGACTGCATAGTCATTATGCACAAAAAATATATATACAAATTCTGTAGCCAACCTCTTGTTGTTCATTGTTAGCTTCTGTTTATAGTCACACTGCAGATGGGGAACTGCCAAACCTGCACTAATTCTACCAGTGTAATTCGGAGCGGAAAGCAGAACCACAAATCAGGGTGACAGCAACATTCTGCAGCAGCTCTGTAAAAGGCCCTTGCTGCCTCGCTAAGGACAATCGGCTGAGATGTGGTAAATTGCGTCTCTTGAAACAGCTTGAATTAAAGGAAGTTGGCAGTGCTTTAGGGCTCAAATTACTTCATTACTCACTATAGATATCGGACGAAGACTTTGCTAGAGGAGGGAAAGAGGGAGTCCAAGATTAAGGAGCTCAGTTGAGAGGAAGACAGGCTGAAAAAACAGCATACATATTCTCTGTGTGTTAAGAAAGTGGCTTGGATGCAGATTAGGCCTATTTCTGGACTAAAAGGATTCTCAGTGCAAATTATAGGCTGACTGTGTCATTTAGAATAAGGATAGAATTAATATATGACTAGAAGCCATGCCTTTGGATATGCTCTGGCTGATAATTGGGCTTTCATTTCAAGCTCTGTTCATGAGGTCCTGCAGTTCTGTAAATTAGTGATTTTATAAAGTACATTCAGCTAATAAGTTTACCAATTTTGACTTATATATTAATATATATACAAACTGTCCTGTTAATGATAAACATTTTGAAGATTATGCAAGCTGTATATGTAAATTTAGAGAAAAAAGATTAATGTAAACTTACCTACGTAAATACAGCATTAAAATGCACAAATATGAGTCGATGTTTGCCTCACAACATGATGAGGAAATACTTAACATTTTTAGGATCTCTCAAGCTGTGCCTGCAGTAGCCACAACACTCCCCGCATTAAAACACACATGACAAACAGAATCTATGTGAGTTTCTCAGCTCTGTTTGGAAAGAAGTCTACACTTTATATAGAGCTGTAAATGTGGAATCACATAAACACAAACTTGCTAAGCCTGGAGCAATCGATGTTAATAAAAAAAACAAAAAAAAAACAGAGACTTTTCTAGAGTCTGCCTCAGATTTATATAGTCCATTCGTCCACCCCTTTTCCTCTCTTTGGTCTCTCTCTGTGTCTGTCTTGCCCTCTCTTTCTCAGTCTCTCTGTTTTATTTTTCACAGTCTGTCCCATTAGAGAGCTTGTTCATGCATTGGCATAGCCTCAGGCCAGCCAATAAATGACTTAAAATAATAAGGAATGTTCATGAGCCAAGGCTGTGTTAGATAGCTTGAGGAAGAGGTAAAGGTGCAGACCCAAAGTCCCTGAACAAGCTTTGGACTCAGTGACACTTCTATGCACATTTGTTTGTAGTCTTATGCAATAATTCAAAGCACACAAAAGATTTTTATAAATTAGCTTAGTTATAAAATATTTTTTTCCCCCTCTTGTAAAGCAGAGAATATGTGCTAACCAGAATCTGTCAACAAATGCCAGTGGTTGCTGTCAGGCCACTGTGGTGATGCACATGTCCAAATCTTCCCACACTATCATAAAGTTATGCCAGGGAAAGCTTGTCCCTAGTGTGCTGAACAAATTTTACTTGTTTGGCTCGAGGAAAGTCATAGGAAAGGATTGTCACAAGTTGGTTATTTCATAAGTAGGAACATATAGAACTAAACAGCCTGCTATTCCAGTTAGCTGTGGAATGCTTATGGGGGACAAGTGAAAAGAACCACTCATCTCGACGATAATGAGACTTAAACCTGAACTTAACATCAGTGATGATCACCCATTCTTTTACGTTTTACACATTTCTGTGAAATTTGACTATAAAAACAATGTTAGTGTTATGAAGTACACTAATAAAAATTATTCTGTGGTGAAGTAAACAGTACAGGAAAAACAAGTGCAATTTCTACATGAAAAAGTTAGCGTAAATATTAACGTTATAGAATTAAGAAAAATTACTCAGCTGTTCTGATACTGGGGATCCCATCATGCACTGGGTTGATTTTTCGCTGTTTTCCAGCTGAATTTACACTGTTTTGTCATTACTTTTGTGTTTGGTAAATTGACATTTTGTGACATTTGGAGTTCATTTTCTACTCAAAATGACAAAAAATGTCACTGTGTATTGTGTACCAAGTATTGATGTCTCTGTGATCAGGTGGCTCGTTACTTGTATTATGTAGTATTATTTACTTAGATGTTTCTAAGTAAATCATACAATTTAAACATGTGGTTTAATTCAGTGTTGCAAAGAAAACTTTAGCTAAAGCCGGGTACACACTGTGAGATTTTGGCCACGATTTTGGCCATCTGAGACAAATTTTAAAAATCCTAAAAGATTCCTCTGATCCTAGGCTAAAATCTGAAGTCTTTGATCGTTAGTTTGACATGTTCACCGGCAGCCGATTAATGACCGCTGCAATCAAATGTTTACCTCAGACGAAATTCTGGCAGTGTCAGAAGATTTGCCGCACAATCCTGCAGTGTGACTTCTCCTACGACGACCGTCAAATTATCTTTGTTTTTCAAGACAAACTATGACCAAAATGAGCGCTAGAGATTTCTTTGTAGCGTGTAATGCAGCTCACCGTCACCGAACGTGTCATTCATTGATGATATAAAACTCTGGACGATTTTCTTGTGTGTGTCCGTTTTAGCGCGTCTCAACTATCAAACAGTCTGACATTAATGACAACTTAGATCTTACAGTGTGACATGGCTTACAGAGGGGATCATGTTCGTACAGTCTGACAAGAAACAATCTTAAAGGACTATTATAAATCGCACAGTGTGTACCTGGCTTAATTAGAAATTACTCAATCTATTACTGGCCAAGTTAAAATACTTATTTTCTTTGTTAATTTTACTTAACTTAATTAAGTAGAGTTTACTTAATTTCATATGTGATATTTACTTCTGCGTGCAAATACTTGCGAAAGAAAAATGTTTTTTACTTAAGTAAATTTTACTTATTGTATTTTTCAGTGTACTTCCAACAAGCTTGAGCATGAGCAATAGTCTGAAACATAAAAAAAATGTACTCTTTACAAGCTAACAATAAACATTGGTGCAAAAAAGTACATTATAATCGTAATATGGAGTTGATTAAGATTTCTTAATCTCGTGTGATTCTTTTTCTAGTTCATCATTCAGTTCCTCATAGTTCCCCATCTTCAAATATTCCTATGTGGTTGCAAAAATGATTTATTAGTTATTGGTTTTATCAGTATTGTGCTCAATACAACACATTCATTCTCGAACTGTATCAACACATTAATTTTTAGATCATTATATTTCTTTTCTATAATTTTAACAAAATGCTTCTTCTTTAACACTGTAACTTAGCTACTTGTGTTGTCTATTAACTATCTTCAATAAAATTCATTAACATGGTGCTTCATGAATTTCTAATCTTACATTCAGGGTCCAAATTTAACATTCATCAAGTATCGGATGGGAGGGAAAAATTGTCCTTATCAAGTAAATGGCAAGCTAAAAACTTTTTTAGTCATTGTCCAAGTTTTCCCCCCATTTATTTTCATAACTCCAGTCCTCCGGGTGGCGATACATTCTAAACATTAAAATATAAAAAAAAACTCATATTTTTTCATGAAGAATGGCAGTTTATTGTCAGGTAAGAAATCTCAATCCATTCACCATTGGTAGTTTTTGTAAAAAATAATAATAATAATTTTGGGACAAAATCACCCCCACATTCTTACCACTGCTTATTCTGCTTTTTTATTACTTATTTGAGTTATTATTTATTTTGTAGGAGCTCCAGTCATGTGTAGCAAATTCTCCACTTCACTTCACCTTATCTGTATCTCTATCTGCTGTTCTGTTTATTACTTGAAACCCTCATAAAAATAAATAAACATAAAATTTAATAAGAAAAAAATAGGATGCGTGAAACTCATCAACAAGATCTGAAATCATTTTAGCAGTAGTGTGTAGTCAGCATGTATGCTACATGCTCAGTTGATTTCATCTCATATTTTTTCATTCAGCAAATCCCATTGCTGCATAATGAAAACACACATTTATTAGTTTGATTCAGGGCAAGCAAAGCGGTTGATATCACAAAACCAACTGCAAAAAAATAAATGAAGTTGAGTTGTACTCATGTCATGCAGCATGCTAACACAAGAAAGAGACTGTGTGGTTTCAACCCAGAGAACAGAAGACGCCAGAGAACCGCCATCTGGGTCCAACAAAGAACTGTCATAAACGGCCCGGGAGATCCATGAGAATGAACAACCCAGCCATCTTCCACTAACACAGCCTGTTTTCAACTTTTTTATGCTTTGAACAGGGAAATGTGGGAAAGAGGTTGTCAGCGGCAGACTGTGGAATTTGTTTTGGTTTTGTTTTGCTTTGCATCCGCAGCCCTCCATCTTTTGATGCTTGTATTTATGGACTGTGTCATACTGTTCAGTAATGAATTAATATTTAACTGACAGTTTTAAGAGATTTGAATTTAATTGTACTGATCCTGAATGTTGCCTAGGATATCCTGATCAGGAAATATAACAGAAAAATGCTGATAGAGGGATTAACGCATGGGTCAACCGGGCACTAGACAAGAAGGGGAATTTAAATTCTGTGTCTCTTTGGTTTCCAGTGTATAAGCAGGAAACATATGACACTTTCCAGGACAGACTTTCGAGTCAAATCTTGACATTCGCATGAATACAGGTCATGTAGCGGTCAGCAATGGCATGCAAATGTTTGTGTAGAGTTGCGTGTGTGTGGTGTCTCCAGATACCCAGACAACTTAATCAGATTCTCCTGTCTGGATTTCCCATGCTGGCTGTCCAGCATCTTTTAGCTGTCCACAAGTTGTTTTAATGCATACATAATCAGACACTCCAGTGTGAGTCTTTTGGACACTAAGTCATTTGAGGCTGTGACCGTGTCGATCGAGAGACAGCCGGTAAAAGCAACGCAACAGAGTATCCACAGGTACTTCCAGCAGAAGTGCGTGAACACTGACAGAACAATGAATCCTGGTCAATCACTACTGAAACAGCCAAATTCTTTCAGAGAAGACTCACCAGCCACCTCCGCATAAAACCGACATGTCACTAGGCAGCCTCGCTTCTATTGGACATAAACTGACACCCAGCAACAGCTCCTGGGTCGAGACGGTTCCACCTTATTGCACAGCCTGTTTGATTTATGTTCTTTCAAACACTGTTTGGGTTTGATACATTTCTTTTCTCACACCTGACAGCTGACTGAAAGAGCATTCTTCAAGAAACGTGTGCTGGGTGGGAGGTGTCGGCTTTCTTGCACAATGATGGAACAGGATAATTAAGTTTGATTATTGAGCCCAGAGGAATTTACGTGTTTATACTGTTATTATGAGCATTAAAATGACGACATATCGACTGTTTGCAAGCTGAACATCTTCAGTCCCGCTGAATCCTTAGCAGTTTGTGACAAAACTGCTAATTGAGTATTTGATATAAAGTTAACAGTTTTTTTTCTTTCAGGTGCTGTCTATATAGTGTAATTATAGATCTGATAATTTCATCAATTTGAATAGAATTTCCTTTGTCAAGCCACCATTCAAATTGCATATTCAAGTCATGTGAATGGCACCACAAAGTTATAATTACGAGTTGACCTCTGAGTTTCCAAATTGGGGTGTGTGTAAGTGAGAAAACATGGCAGACACAATGGATGCATTGGCTGTGTCTGAAATCTCATACACTCTAGTAGGTACTTATATTGAATAAGTCATTACTGCTAAACAAGTATGCTCTATATACAGT
Source organism: Rhinogobio ventralis (assembly GCA_039654625.1). NCBI lineage: Eukaryota > Metazoa > Chordata > Actinopteri > Cypriniformes > Gobionidae > Rhinogobio > Rhinogobio ventralis. The sequence goes on from CM077201.1 coordinate 17,014,587, forward strand.
AGTATGAATGTGTGTAGTATGAATGTAATCCGGGTGCACTACATTCGTTGTCATTATCATGTGACCTATCCTCTCCTGTGGCCTCATGGGATAGTATCCATCATATGCACACTTCAGAATCTTGCTAGAAGTAGTAGGTCATCCAGGTGCTTTTTGCCTACTCTTTTGTGAGTAGATTTTGGATTTTTAGATTTTTGGACACTTCGTTTGTCACATACTATTTTTTACCAACTATATAGCGATGCAATTTCGAATGCAGCCTAGGTCTGTATTGATGGTAAATGTATTGAAATTATTATTATTTTTAATTAACAATAAAACTAATTAAGTTGCATGTATAAAAATATAAAAAAAAACTGTACAATTAAAACCTTCATAAATTTTATAAAAACATAAAAAGCAAAACCACACCTGATCTGTATTGTTTATTCATTTTTATAGAAGTAAAGTTGAAAATATCTTGCTCTATATTTTGTAGAAAAGGTACATTGCCATCTTGCTCCAACCAAATGCCACCAAAGTGGCATTGTAATTACGACATCCCAAACCTTAACTTCCTTTGTCTTTATAAACCTTTCTTTTAGTTAAAATTGGACATATTGCAATTATATGAAATGCTTTGAATGTTGGTTCATTTTAATGTACTTCCTTAAATTCAAATTTTTGTTTAATTCAACTTAACTTAAAAAACATCAATCCTCAGTTCAATTCTGAATGGAGAACAACCCTGACTCTGAAAATGTTTATTTTTTTAATCATCTCCAAAAATGGGTTTCTGATTACAACCAGGCCGATGTTTTTTTTTTTTAAACTGCAGCACCTTGTGTTGGATCATTATGTCCTGTACTTTCTCTGTGCAAATATTGGCCTTAAAAGGGCTGGATTTCATTCAGCCCAGTGTAAAAATAGGCATTCTTTTATTTATTTATCTATTAGCTGATGTATTAAATCATTGCAATAACAATGTGAGCTGGAAAGCTTTCTGAGAGCATTTCATTTTGTAGTGTTACACATCATCAATTCGACAACATGACTGCAACATGTTCTAAAAAATAAGTTTAAACCAGCCTAAGGTGATTTGCTGATTTTAGCAGGTCTGGTCTCCTAACCTGGCCAAGCTGGTATTAAGCTGGTTTACTGCAGAAAATCCTTCTAAAAGGGACCAGAGAGCTGAAACCATCTGACCCTGATAGGCTGGTTTATTTTTCCTTTTCAGCAGGGAAATTATTAATTGAGTGTCACACAAAGAGGTTTTTACTTAAAGTCTCAGAAAAGTCAAGGGAAAGTCAAGAGGATTTATAGACATAACTTCATAATCATAAAAGCCTTAATAAAATGGCTCAAATAGCAAGCTTTACAAATATAATTGCAAACCTGGTTTAGCAGAACAGCAACGAGCCAGCTTTTTTAGATCAGTGACAAGTAAAATTAGAAGCAGCTATTTTATTAAAAATTTAATTTTCCTGGGTTTCACTGATTCAGAAAGGATGATACTCACAAAAACATCTCTTTTGATTATCCTCTCTATTGGCCATGCATTATATTCATTAATAAAAATGTCTAGCCCTGTCTGTAACCAAGCAGCTGATTGGTTTTCATATTGATTTGTTGCTTCTCATCTGGGAACAGGGTGAGCTGTGAGGTGTGAGTTGATGTTCAGAAATGCTTTAGGGTGAGAGTGAATGTGCCATGTGTCTTCATCTTTAAACGCAGCACACGCTGACTGCCTCTGCAACAGAACACTGCCAGGAGTAAAAAAAAATGACGGGGTGAGGGAAGAGTGGAATGTTAAATCTGAATAAGCAGGAAAAATACATCAGCGAGTCACAAAAAGATTGTTAAAGGGAGCAGTGAAGGTGATGGAGGAGAAAAAAGGAGGACAAAAGAGAGACAGAGATGGAGAGGATACGTGTGCCAGGGAGACGAGAAAATAAAGAGGGAACCTGAGAATGGAACAAATGTGACAGGATGAGAAAGGGAAGAGTGGCAAAGAGAGTGATGGAGCAACAGAAAACAAGACAAAATTAAAGCAGGTCTGTAGAGAGATGAAGATGGAGTGAGGAGAGAAAAAAAGGACTGAGAGGAGACTATTGCCATGAAAATGTGACAGATTAAAGGAAAAGTTCAACCAAAAATGAAAATTCGGACATTATTCACTCATGTTGTTCCAAACCTGTATGGTGTATAGCAAAAGAAAAAAAAAAAAATATATATATATATATATATATATATTTTACAGTGACCACAGGCTGGCAAGCTCCAAAAGTACCATAAAAGTACCCATACTACTCATGAACTATAAGTCTTCCAGTTGAACTATAGAAACTGTCCTTAATTAATGGAACATCAAGCGTAATTGTTTCCTCAGTGTCTCATAATCAATTATATAACTAGTTTTTTCCAAGAATGTTGATATACAGTGAAAACACCACGGAGACGTTTCATTGACTCTTTGGTTGCACTGTTACTCCAGTCATTGAGTCATTGATTCATTCACTCAACTGATTTGTTTAAAACAAGTGACTGTCTACATACCTGAATTGTGAATCAGTCACTTAACGGGTTTGTTCAATAATTATTCATTCAGGAACGAAACAAGTCTTTATGGGAGAGTCATGAAATCTTTCAGTCAACCATTTCATGTAAAAACAATGGCTGCATCCTACTATCATTCATTATAGGAAGAAACGGTGAAAAACAGTATATGAAAAGATGGTACGTGCGAATGCACTCTAGCAAGATTCTGAAGACCTGATGGACACTTTACTATCCCATCAGGCAAAGAGAGAGAATTTGTAAAGCGATTAGTAAAATAAAGCCTGTGGTAAACATAACTTGACGATACTTAAATGTTTGGCGTGTGAGTGTGTGCAGTTTACGTAGTAAAACAAAGCGTCAAGTATCGTCAAGTTATGTTTACCACAGACCTTATTTAACTCATAAATTGAAAAAACACATTATAAAAACCCATAGGAAAATCTCGAGGGAACCAGAGATTAGTAAAATAAAGCCTGTGGTAAACATAACTTGAGGATTCTTAAATGTTTTGCCCTACAACGTACACACACCCATATCGAAGACGAATTTGAGGCTGTTATTTGAACGTTTGGAGTGTGAGTGTGTGCAGTTTGCATAGTAAAACATAGCGTCAAGTATCATCAAGTTATGTTTACCACAGACCTTATTTAACTCATAAATTGAAAAACCTCATTATAAAAACCTATAGAAAAATCTCAAGGGAACCAGTGGTGAATTAGTCATCCATGCAGAACTATTAACTCTGTGTTTATTTAACACTTGCAAATAAAAGCAAAATTATATTTGCAATAGTGCTATTGGCCAAAATCCCTTTTCAACTACTCCTTTAAACACACTGCATATTTAACTACGGAGTGCAAAATTATAAAACCTGCATGATAAATCTTAAACCACTTAAACCTTGTTCTATTAGGAAGTCAAATTAAAGGAAAAAGGAATTACAAAAGCACTGAAATGGTTCTGCCATGTGTAAATGAAGGATGGAAGCTTTTGTTTTTTCCTCTGTGTAGCCCTCTAATTAACACATCCTTGTTTTAAAACCCCTCAAACCCGAGCACTGCCCTTGGAGGAGCATCCACTCTAATAGCTTATTAGTTGGGTTCCTGGTCTGTTTCCTTGTTATCGGCGAAAATGTATGAGCAAAATCAATTCTCCTACAAACATCCCGCAACCCTCTCTGCACCTTTCTCTCGCTCTCTTTTTCTCATTTCCTTTCTCCCTCACCTTCACTCGGTTTTCTTAACACGCCCGCCAACAACGGCCACCGTCAATAAGACATAATGCCTCTGTATTCTTCACTGATGGCCTGATCTTTGCTTTAAAAATGGATCCATTAAGAGAGAATGCTATCTCTCTTGTCCTTTCAAGTGACTCTGCATATTCATTATGAAAACGCCACAGGCACTAACAGTGCCAAGTTAAACGTGACCCTGGGCCAATTATGCCTGTCCCACAAATACAATTACAGATACTGTCATTCAGGCGGAATCCCTATTATTACTGGGCCAATCGCTAACAGCACGCGCAAGGACCTGCAAAGGCCATACTACCGCAATATTAAGAGCTGTGATACAGTAAGTTGTTATCCAAGCCGAGCTCGCTGAGAATATCTGAGCTTCCTGAGAGATCTCTGACAGAGACAACAGAGCGAAGCAGCATCCTAATTTAGCATCATTTCTCTGCGGTGGCTTTGCGGCAGCAGGGGAGCCTGTCACAGGCAGCCCGGTGTGACAGGTGAATATTGGGCTGAGCTTCCAGCTGTCTGCCTTTATTCTGTTACCTCTGGAGACAAAAGCCATCACAACACGTGTGCGGCAAAGCGCCCGCCCAATCAGAGCCAGAACAGAGAGAGAAAGAGGAGGGAGGAAAGGAGAGCGATGGCTACACTCAGCCTGCAGTCTGAGCGAAGGATTTCTCTTCGCCTGTTCCCCTGCTGGTCAAACTTATTTTTCAAATGTTAGGTCGTCTACGATCAGTTAGCTATGCGTGAGCAGAGCAGAGGACATACGGGTTACAGTGCCCACAACCAGAGGGGGATTGTTAGAAGGCTGTGATGAGGTAGAGCCAGAATAAATCAGATCTTAGTGGGTGAATGCACAGTCAAAAGCAGTCACCTCGCTGAAGAGAGGCTGTTTAATGGATGTGCGTCTAGTCAGCTTTACTTGTACTTGCTTTTCCCAACATTTTGTTATGGAAACAGAAAATGGTGCCTTATAGCACACTAAGTGAGCAATCCAAAGGCAACTGTGGCAAAGAAAATTTTCTTAACATTAACTACACTACATCAAAATAATCATATTGATTCAATTACAGTACTAAAATGCACTAATATACTAAAATATATATTTGACAAAATTATGGGAATGAAGCTGTCCCCAAAAAAAATTAATTTTGAAAAATACACTTCAGCAAGGACAACTGAACTTGATCAAAAGTGACATTAAAGACTTTGCCATTGTTATTCATCAAGAAAAAAATTATTACAGTTTCCACAAAAGTATTACACAGCACAAGCGTTTTCAACATTGATAATAATAGGAAATATTTCTTGAGCTCTAAATCAGCATATTAGAATGATTTCTGAAGAAGGATCATGTGACACTGAAGACTGGAGTAATGATGCTGAATAATATAATATATTATATATAATAATTGAAATAATACAGTAAAAACTGTAATATTGTGATATATATATATACAACGATCAGACATAACATTATGACCACCTTCCTAATATTGTGTGTGTCCCCCTTTTGTTGCCAAAACAGCCCTGACCCGTCGAGGCATGAACTCCATTAGACCCCTGAAGGTGTGCTGTGGTATCTGGCACCAAGATGTTATCAGCAGATCCTTTAAGTCCTGTAAGTTGCGAGGTGAGGCCTCCATCGATCGGACTTGTTTGTTCAGCACATCCCACAGATGCTCGATTGGATTATGATCTGAGAAATTTGGAGGCCAAATCAACACCTCAAACTCGTTGTGCTCCTCAAACCATTCCTGAACCATTTTTTTGCTTTGTGGCAGGGCATATTATCCTGCAGAAAGAGGCCACAGCCACCAGGGAATATAATTTCCATGAAAGGGTGTATATGGTCTGCAACAATGCTTAGGTAGGTGGTGGGTGTCAAAATAACATCTACATGGATGGCAGGACCAAAGGTTTCCCAGCAGAACATTGTCCAAAGCATCACACTGCCTCCGCCGGCTTGCCTTCTTCCCATAGTGCATCCTGGTGCCATGTGTTCCCCAGGTAAGTGACGCACACTTACTCGGCCATCCATGTGGTGTAAAAGAAAACATAATTCATCAGACCAGGCCACCTTCTTTACATTGCTCCGTGGTCCAGTGGACAGGGGTCAGCATTGGCACCCTGACTGGTCTGCGGCTATGCAGCCCCATACGCAACAAACTGCGATGCACTGTGTATTCTGACACCTTTCTATCAGAACCAGCATTAACTTATTGAGCAATTTGAGCTACAGTAGCTCATTTGTTTGATCGGAAAACACACAGGCCAGCCTTCGCTCCCCACGTGCATCAAAGAGCCTTGGCCGCCAATGACCCTGTCGGCAGTTCTCCACTGTTCCTTCCTTGGATTACTTTTGATAGATACTGGCCACTGCAGACTGGGAACACCCCACAAGAGCTGCAGTTTTGGAGATGCTCTGACCCAGTTGTCTAGCCATCACAATTTGGCCCTTGTCAAACTCACTCAAATCCTTACATTTGACCATTTTTCTTGCTTCTAACACATCAAATTTGAGGACAAAATGTTCCCTTGCTGCCTAATATATCTCACCCACTAACAGGTGATGTGATGAAGAGATAATCAGTGTTATTCACTTCACCTGTCAGTGGTCATAATGTTATGCCTGATCGGTGTATATCACAATATTACTGTTTTTACTGTATTATTTCAATTAGTATATAAAATAAATGCAATCTTTGTGAGCAAAAACACAAAAACAACTTCTTTCAAAAACATTAAAGAATCTTATACCAACCTCAAATTTTTGAACTGTATACATATAATATGTCTAATACTCATTTCTAATTCCTGATATATCAACGCTATCTCACGACCAATTCGTATGTATTTTATGAGGTGGCTAATTCGTACGAATTTGTACGACCTCACTCGTACGAATTTGTACGATTTGTCTAAACCCCAGTGACGGGTAGGTTTAGGGGCGGGGTTAGAGGGAGCTCATTCGTACAAATTCATACAAATTGGGCAACTTGTCAAATACGTACGATTTAGCAAAAATCGTACCAGTTCGCACGAGTGAGGTCGTACAGATTCGTACGAATTAACCACCTCGTAATATATATGTACAAATTGCAGTGAGATCAGGTTGGATATTTAGAGTTCACTCACCACGATTTGATTTAATGTGCTATGAATAGAGTTTGTGATCAACAAAACAGGCGAGATATTATACTGTTTGCCCTGAAAGTAACTAGATGCTTGACACCATGAAGACTTTCTTTTGACTGGCATGAGCACACTCAGCTTTGAGCAAGGTATCAATATTTAAACCAGTCTGAAAAGTTCCAAGCACTTCTAGACCAAAAAAAAGGTAAAAGAGACATTTGATTTGCTCCATTCCGAAGAAAAAAAAAAATCAAAGAACAATATTATGGTACTTGGATGTTCTGATTTGATCAAAGTTGGTACGTGGGCTGAAAAGTTTGAGAACCACTGCTTTAAGATTCAATTGTATTCTGGAGTCTTTAAAGGGATGTGAAGTCAGTCAGTCATGGTCAGTGAAGTCACTGGCTGTCTGATACATATAGACTGGAGCTGGTAGCACACAGATGAGGTGTACGTGTGAAATATGGAGCTGGACTGGCTGAAAACAGTAATATTTACCCTTAGGTGAGTTACAGTGGATGTAAACACAATGTGAAAACAGCCAGTGGTATACAGTGATGCATTAGATCTATTTGAATGAATCTACAGCATCTTTAATCACTTATTCCATATTTATTGTAATCAGGACAGTAAAAAATGACTAGCCCCAATGGGCGATATATCACTAAACAAATTGACTGTGCTACAGAACACGATTGCAAGTTTCTCAGAGACGCATTGGAGCGTCAGTATCATGTTACGTTGTTCTCACGGCTGTGTGTGTGTGTACAGGCCTCGCAGACACCAACATAAATCAGTTTAGGAGGAAATGTCATTCAGCATCTCTAATCCGATTGTTTGTCCTGGTAATGCGATTGTTCTGCTGTTTCATTTGATCAGCTGCAACAGATTTAAAATCCCTCGCTCATCCTCGACCAGTATGTTTCATCATATGTCTCTTCCATTTATTTGTACAGTACGTTGGACAGGCATATTGACTGTATGACAGACGTTATAACGTCTAGGTTAAATGGTTTACGTTTGTGCATTTTCTGTTACTTATTACAGCGGGATTATGGGATTATGCTTCAAATGATGGTAACCCTACAAAAAACAACATAACAGAAACTCTTCTAAACTAGTATAACAAAACATTAAACACTAGTAAATCTCCCACTTAACGTTAATCTTGCACAACAACAACAACAAAAAAATAATATAACACTTAATTTTGGCATTTACTGCTCCTTTTGAGTGTCATGGCAAAGCATGCTGGGAAATTGAAATCCCAGCCCAGTTTCAGTTACATTTAAGTTAGTCTAAATGGAAATAAATAAGTTCATAAAACTCAAAACAATAAAACAATTTAGATTATTTAAAATGTGTCAGTTTTGAGAACTCAAAAGAAAAAGAAAGTTCTAAATACTCATAAAAGTAAATTAGTTTGAACTAATTTGTTTACTTCGAGTTAATATAAGCAATTAATGTATGAAAATTCTTATAGCCCCTTTAAGAAAAAAATGGTTCTTTTAAGAACTGTTTACTACAAGGTTCTTAATGGAACCCAAAATGCTTATTTTATGGCATCGCTGCGAATACCCTCTACTGTAACCTTTATTTTTAAATAGTGTATTCATAGATATACGTACATCATTTTTTATTTATGGCAAAACTTATAATATGAGCATACTGACAGCACATAAAACACAAAAGTATCTACTTATGTATACAGCCAAGCCAATGCTGACAATGCCAAGCTGATTAGCAGGGAATGCATGAACGGATAAAAATCAGATTAGCATCTGCCAAACGTCTAATAATTATATTCTAAATATATTTATATAGTTACATTTTACAATTATTTTTATGATAAAACATTTTTGGGTCCCCAGCTTCAGCTTTTTCTCAAACTGAGTTATCAAATGGCTTCTAAAGACTTATGTTTATGAATGTTTTATGGTGCATTTTAACCATAGCCCACAGCAAACGTAATGATTAAGTAATGATTAAATGATGGCAGAATTTTCATTCATTTTAACATTTTAAAGTTAAAAAGTCTTGGGTAAAGTAATGGAAACCTTCTAAATGAGTTGAATGCAGCACAGGAAATCACAGTGAACAAAATGAAACTGTTATAATGTCAAACTAGTTAAATGCGTCAGAATCAGAAACATTTGAATGTCTCTAAAGTTGTTCATACGTAAAATGCTTATGTTTTAGATGCTGTCATTACAATATAAATGTGCTTTTCACTATTTCTGGAAAACACAATTACTGGAAAACCTCAGGTGTCTGTGCAAAATACAGCTGGAGAACATGGAAGACTTCAAAATGATGAGTTGGTCTGCAGGGTGTATTGCTCCTGGTTCTCATTGATTTGACCATACTGATAAGCTTGACTAATTGCCTCTCATTGTCATAACTCAAGTTCACCCAAGTTCAGTCCTGCAGTGGTGATTACAGAACTGTGTGCTGTGCTAACTGTGCTGAATACTGTTATTGATTTACAGCAGTTTGTTTGGAAATAAAGGGATTTAATAGGCCCTTTATAGAAGAGGTTAATGCAGAACTCTACTGAGCACATACAATCAACCCTCAGACAATTCAAGCTGTAATGAAGCTAAATGGATTCAGAATGTTTACCTATACCAGGCACTCATTAGCATTCCCTCATTTCTGTTTCATCTGATACAATAAAGTGTTAAAAAAAACTAATTTCACAACACGGGTCCCATGAGCAAGCCTCTACCACAGCCCATAAGGGGAACCGAAGAAGAGAAAGGAAACAACAACACAAAATTGATTATGGCTAATTACAGCAAAAACACTCATATTTTCTCCACGCAAATGTTGCCAATAAAGAGGCCCCCATCCAAAATCATGACAATATGCTTCAGATTATTCAGTTATTATAGCACATTTTGTCATTATTTCTCAATTCATAGAAGACAAGGGAGGCCAAGTGCTATTGATGAAGTCAGATAGAGAGCTCTGGGGCAGAGTGACTGTTGAACTACATTACAGAAGGTAGGCTGATTTAAAGTAAAATGATTTGGGGAAGTCAATGAAATGCTATGGGTAATTTTTTTTTTTACACTTTTTTTTTTTTTACACTTTTTTTGTTCTATTCATTTTTTAAAAAGTAATAATATACAATAAATTGAATACACCTCTTCCATGATGAGAATGTTTCCAATTTGTTTCTGTCTTGATATCATAATTAAGAGATAAGCCTCGAAAGACTGAAATTCTTAAAAAAGAAAAACTTGACATCTTTTACTATTATTTCTTAGAAAAATATCAAGGTCAATAGATCTCTCAATAAGGATAAAATATCTTAAAATATCAGATCATTTGACTTTACTGTGATTTTTAATTTTCTTTATTGTTCATACTTTATAACTGATTAAATCCAGAGTAAACTACTGATCATTCCTCATTCAAGTTTGACTGTTCTGTAACCAAAAATCACAGTGCTCTTCATTTTCACTCTTCATTCTCAGAATAAAACCACCCTGTACACTCCAAAAGAAACATTTCTGCTAGGTTGGGAGGTAAACAAGAGGTTATGATGAAGCTGCAGGTGCGCTGATCCCTGAACTAGCAGAAATGAAAAAGAAAACTCTTGTAAGGTGCATCGTTCTTCTATTTTTACCTAGCCGGGCAAATAGCATATAGGATGTGATCACTCCAGTGGCGACTGAATGACTTTAACTGAACATTCATTCACTGCCTGGGATTTATCAAAAGAAATCTGTTGAACTGTGAAGACACATGAGAGATGGAGAGTGCTGAAGAGAGTGACTGGAATAAACATACGTTAGAAGTCTCCACTCAGCAGAAGGACAATACCGACTGATTTGGATTTTGACTTGGGGGAAATTATGGAAGAATATGTGAAAATGAGGGATGGAGGAGGGGTAAAATCTCTACGCTCATCTCTCACTCTTTCTCCATCTGCAAAAAAAGATTGACTGGTCTGAGCTTTTGAACTTTTCATCCTTAAAACTCTGTCAGTCCTGCAATTTTGAGGCTTGGCGAAGCTATACACATCATTAACTGAACTGCAAATTTTGCCTGATTGCCTCATTATAAAATATGCAATTAGCCTGATGCATTTAACATCAGACACCCAGGCAGCAAGAACAGATCATTCACTCAAAAGCTTCATAAATATAATGTATTTTGATATCTGCAGCAGAATATATATATATATATATTTTTTATACCAGACAGAAACGCTCGTTAGCAAATGATTGCATTTGATTAGATAAGGCATTACAGGTCAACTCCTGTTAAAAATAGTAAAATACTTTTGGGATACAATCTTTATGAAGTCTGTATAGTATTGCGTCTATTTATAGTTACACATTTAAAGGGCATGATGTATTGTAACATGATAAAATGCACGATATTTGGTGCCGATTATGTGTTTTGATATATTAAAGTTGTAAATATCTACAGTACATAGTACTATAGAGGTTTATTATGCACAGGCCGAGATGGCAGACTTGATAAATTATTGTTTTGAACGAATCGGTTGAGTAAATGATTCAATGACTCACTCGTGGGCTGCATCTGAAAATCAGGCAGCTGACTTGTTGCCTTGCTGCCTTATCAGGCAATGACTTGTAAGGCAACGTAAGTGCATGAAGGCACTTCACGAAACTGATTTCAGACATCTGAGGCAGCGTAACAGTTTAATGATCTACAGCAAAATAAAGCGAGCTTTGGTGAGAACTAAACAAATATTTAATTACTACAGTAGTCATTTCTCGATAGAAATGACATCAGAAGCTGAAAATGTTGGTCAAAAACATTTAAAAAACTGACCAGCAACTGCAACTTTCAGATGTCATCTTTCTTTTTCTAGCTCAACTGTCACCGAATGGAACGCATAGGATTGTGGGATATCAAAGGCAGCAAAGGATACATCTATGCTGCCTTCAATAATCGATCAGATGAATCCATGTTTCTTTCCTCCCAAACCAGTTAACAAACCAGTTGTATACCTTTACTTGATAGGTAACTGCATGATTGACTTGACCAATGAAGTCTGTTGTGGAGTCAGATTTGTGCTTAACTTGTATAATATGGTTGTAGGCTATATATTAATAACAATCACTTTTCCTCATCCTATAAGTTGTGGTAACATTTACCGCTGTTATGTGAATTATTGTGTGAGAAGGAAAAGTTTCTTTTTTAGATATAGTCTATGTTTTCCAAACACAGATTTCGCATTAGCTTGACAGTGTCTTCTGTTTGAGTTCAAACATCACTACACAATTGACAATTTCACTCAACTTAAAATAAAAGTTCTAAAAGAGAGTTTTCACAGTGATGCAATAGAAGAACCATATTAGGTTCCCTAAAGCACTTTTCGTGAACATTTACAGAACATTTTATTAATCTAAAGATTTTTTTTTCCACTGTAAAGAACCTTTTGTGCAATAAAAAGGTTATATGGAGGATAAAGGTTCTTCATGGAACCATAGATGCCAATAAAGAACATTTAATGTTAACAGCAAACACACAAGGAAAAATGAAGTGACTTGCATGACTCTCACAGTGCATTATGGGTATTCATGCATTATTGCGGTGCATTATGGAATGAGTGCACTTGATAACGTCCACTATGGTTTCGAACACCACTACAAATGGCTGTCTTCTCAAATAGTGTCTTTTTTTAAGGGTATTGGGGGGCCATTTCGGACACAGTCCGTGATCTAAACAAGTTGTGTTTGGGCTCGTTCAAGACTACCTGCTTTAAATAAAGATTGCGATCTACTATGGTTTACTAATGTTTTTCGAAAGTTACAAACCAAAATGTGGCACAAAAGCATCATGTATACTGTTTACACCTGCGTCTGCAGCAATTTTTCATGCAAATACTTGGTAGAGTTTGGTCTCTAACTGAAACAAATATGCTTGTTGTGTTCTGCTAGTTTAGACATTTTTCAACAATATATATCTTTTATGTACTATGATTTTACAGATCACATTTTCATGTAAAGCAGTATTTTTTTTCAACCAATGAAAATAGAGACTTCCAAAATGTCAGCAAATTTAAAAGCACTTGTTAAGTAATGGTCATATACCCTATATTCACTGTAAAGTCAAGCTTCTAAGCTTTAAAACAATACTTTTTTAGGTCACACTTTAGATTAGGGTCCCATTCTCACTATTGACTAACTATTAACTATGACTTTTGCCTCAATAAACTCCTAATTACTGCTTATTAATCGCTAGTAAGGTAGTTGTATAGGTATTGGGTAGGATTAAGGGATGCAGAATATGGTCATGTTGAAAAAGGCATTAATAAGTGCTATATAAGTAGGCTACTAATGAACAGTCAATATACTAATATGCATGCTAATAAAATTGGACCCTTTTTTATTTTGTGTTGGTTAAGCAAGTGGTTAAGCAATTTGATAATTTAGTAGCGTCCCGCGCTTTGGATTTAAGAGGTTAAGGTTAATGATTAGTCGATTAATTGATTGTTAATTTAAACAATGATTGATTATAGGAATTTAATGTAAATTGACATCCCTAATTAGAACTGACCATCTGGCTGATGCGGGGAGCTTTTAAAGGAACGGCGTTGTGTAAATGGATTACAGAGCTCTCAGTCTGTAAATCTGTGGAGGTGTGTATTCATTTGAGCCTTACCTAATTTAATTTCCCCACTGCACGGTAAAAACATCCTTGTCTTGTGTGGTGTGTGATGCATTCGACTGTTTCTCAGGCTCGTCCCATGTCGCCATAGTTTCTGTGTTCACATACAATAGGCTTTGAGGGTGCATTGTGGGTATTTTGAGAGGAGGGAGGCATTACCTCAGAGTTTAGCAGCACTTTTATCACATGCAGAACTGCTGGGGCACAGAAATTCAATATTTCACACTGAGCTAAAGCCGCCTTCCTGAATACTAACCAGGGGATTTAAAGCATAGAGACAATAATCGATCTTTACATGTTTAACAGATGCCACAGAAAGAGGGAAAAAAGAGCAAAAATCTGAGAGCTCAATCTCATGTGTAGCAATCATCTTAGCTCTAAGGAGATTATGGTGGAGATTAAAGATATCCTCCCTTATTTATGACACTCTCTAAGTCTGTTTGAGCCATAAGACTGTTCATGCAGCTGTTGTATTCAGGAAACAATATTTCTGTGCATCGCAAACTGTACTGTTCTGCCTGTCAAAACAGATCGGGGTAAAGACAAACAAAAACTTGAACAAAGTTGGGATGTTTTGCTTTTTATATCATCATGTTTGCTAAAGCCTTATTGATTTAGATCTTTTCAAAAGCTCTGCATTCATCTAACCAACATCTATTTCAGACACTCCAATTTGCTTTGACACCAGTATTTGTCAGAGACTGAAGCTCTGACACTGAAGACGCTATAGCGTGCCGAGCCGTAAATAGTAGTTTCTGGTAAATAATACGTTTTGGAGTCGACTCCCAGAAACCAACTAATTGGCCAGTAATTGAGCGTGTCAATAGCGAGGGAAGAAAATAGCGGCTGCAATTGTCCATGAATGGTGTGGCTGAAAAGAGAGGGAGAGTCCGTACCATCTGTGGGAGCTTCAGCTGGTGGCTCTCACAGTAACACAGAAGACGGATCGCCCTGCCAAACGCACTTAAGTATTCAGTTAGAGGGAGATGTGGGCACAGATGACTGCCTTACACTTCAATTAGCTCAGTCTATGATACACATTGTCACTATCAAAGAAAAATAAATAATAATGAACCCATCAAAAGTCAGTTTAAATGAGCCTTATTGTGGCGTTCAGGGGCCCAGTCCGGCGAGACAGAACCTGCAGAGTGCTGCAGAAACACATGGCGCCATTTTGCGCTCTGGTTGCGGGTGACTGAGCAGGCAAAGCAAATTTCCTTGAATCAATCAACGTTAGCACTGATGGCCTATACTGATGGAGTGACTTCCCTCTCATTCAGAGAAGACATTTAGGCCCATAACAGAGAGCAATGGCACCATAAATTTAACATGAGGCCCCTCCGCCTCACTGAATAGAAGGAGAAAGACTGCCGCTCTGATAAACATACTACACTAACGAGGTGATAGGGGCACCTTGGGTTATTTCAAACACACACCACTGATTTTAGAGATTTAGGGCCCTTCAGTGTTCCGGTTAACACACCCGCTCATACACATATATTCCTGGACGATCATAAAAAGCACCATCACAAACTAACAGGAACACACAATGCAGTGGGAGAGAAATACAATTGACATCTAAAATGCACATGCCACTTCAAATTTTTTAATGCAAATAAAAAAATAAAAAATAAAATAAATAGATAAGATATATATACAGCTTATACAGATTAAGCTTAGTTTGGGGTAAAGATTTTTTAAGTTTTATTCAGCAAGGGCACATTCATTTGATTAAAGGCGAGTAAATACATTTCTAATGTTCCAAAATAATTCTATTAAAAAAATATGGTGTTCTTTTGAACATTCTATTCATCAAAGAATCATGAAAAAATGTATCATGGTTTCCACAAAAATATTAAGCAGCACAGCACAACATTGATATTAATAAGAAATGTTTATTAAGCATGATTTATGTTTATCAGAATGATTTCTGAAGGATAAATTAATAAATATATACAGAATAAAATTACAAATAAATTACAGTTTAAAATATATTAAAATAAAAAACAGCTATTTTTGAGCTTTGCAACCTTATAAGCATAAAATCTTACCAACACAAAACTTCTGAGCTGTAGTTTGTGTATACATAAACTAAAAATAAAAGGCACTAAAAATTGTGTTTAATATTTTGAAAAATGTCTGCTTATATATATATATACCGATCAGGCATAACAGGTGAAGTGAATAACACTTCATCACGGCACCTGTTAGTGGGTAGGATGTAGGCAGCAAGTGAACATTTTGTCCACAAACGTGATGTGTTAGAAGCAGAAAAAATGGTCAAATGTAAGGATTTGAGTGAGTTTGACAAGGGCCAAATTGTGATGGCTAGACAACTGGGTCAGAGCATCTCCAAAACTGCAGCTCTTGTGAGGTGTTCCCGGTCTGCAGTGGTCAGCATCTATCAAAAGTGGTCCAAGTGGTGAACCGGCAACAGGGTCATGGGCGGCCAAGGCTCATTGATGCATGTGGGGAGCGAAGGCTGGCCCGTGTGGTCCGATCAAACAGACGAGTTACTGTAGCTCAAATTGCTCAATAAGTTAATGCTGGTTCTGATAGAAAGGTGTCAGAGTACACAGTGCATCGCAGTTTGTTGCGTACAGGGCTGCATAGCCGCAGACCAGTCAGGGTGCCCATGCTGACCCCTGTCCACCGCCGAAAGCGCCAACAGTGGGCACGTGAGCATCAGAACTAGACCACGGCGCAATGGATGAAGGTGGCCAGTTCTGATGAATCACATTTTCTTTTACATCACGCCAGGTGATGTAAAATGTAGTGCATCGCTTACCTGGGGAACACATGGCACCAGGATGACTTATGGGAAGGCGGCGGAGGCAGTGTGATGCTTTGGGAAATGTTCTGCTGGGAAACCTTGGGTCCTGCCATCCATGTGGATGCTACTTTGTCACATGTACAACCTACCTAAGCATTGTTGCAGACCATATACACCCTTTCATGGAAACGATATTCCCTGGTGGCTGTGGCCTCTTTCTGCAGGATAATATGCCCTGCCACAAAGCAAAAAAATGGTTCAGGAATGGTTTGAGGAGCACAACAACAAGTTTGTTGTTGTTGGGTTTTGACTTGGCCTCCAAATTCCCCAGATCTCAATCCAATCGAGCATCTGTGGGATGTTCTGAACAAACAAGTCCAATCCATGGAGGCCCCATCTCGCAACTTGCAGGACTTAAAGAATATCTTGGTGCCAGATACCACAGCACACCTTTAGGGGTCTAATGGAGTCCATGCCTCGATGGGTTAAGGCTGTTTTGGCAGCAAAAGGGGAACCAACACAATATTAGGTTATATATGTTACACCTGATCGGTAAATATATATATATATATATATATATATATATATATATATATATATATATATATATATATATATATATGTGTGTGTGTGTGTGTGAGAGACACTGAAGACTGGAGTAGTGGCTATCAATATCAATATATCATGTAATATATCATAAATATGTGAGTATGAATATATGAGTAGCCTAGAAAAGCTCCCCTTAACAATCTATTGCTACTTGATCTAACCAATAAAAATGACTTTTGTTGACATAACTAATTTGTTAGGTTGATTGTTAGGTCAGATTAAACATTTCAGACTTGAATAAAACCAGTTTATTTAACCAGATAATTAAAACACTTTTTAAGGTGTAGGTAAAACTGTCTGTCTAAAATGGTATGGCAGAAAGCATCCATTCATGTGGCTCGACAGCTTATCAAACTGAAGTTACACATTTAGATGTTAAAAGAACAGAAAATACAGAAGTGGGAGGAGGCTGGTGCCATCCAAGCCGTCACAAATTTCACGGCAGTAATTACGACCTTCAGCTTCTTAATGTTGACAGCGTGGCTCTAATTGCTCTCTCTGTAATTGTGTTATGGCTTTTTTAAAGGCAGGAGAGATAATGAAAGAGAAGTGATCAGCCATCTGTGCAGCAGGTAGCAGGGCCCATTCTCCTCTGTAAAAGAGTAATATTACCACACCAAATTATAGGTACAAATAAGTCTCTTTAACAATGTCAAGCTGGTGAAGAATTACTGCTTCATTAAAATGACACAGACAGATGAATTATGAGAGTCTGGTGATTTCAGCCTTCGGTTTCCAACATTATGCATCATATTTTACAGCCACAATTAAATCGCACGACAGTAATCAATATGAGACCTTTGAAAAATGATGTCTTTAATAATGAGATACAAGCATTCTCATTTGCTCTCATGGATGTGTGCACACATAATTAAAATCTCATCAATCATTTTCTCTTAAATAATACTGAGCCCTGACTGCTCCAGAGTATATCACTGCTGATGTTTATTGGTTTGCAACTTTTATGGAAGTGAATTGATAACGGATAGAGAACAGGAAATTGTGAGGAGAAGAATGGGAATGAAATTGGCAAAAGCGAGATTTAAACTCACATCATCAGCCAGAAAATTAATTTACAGCTAGGCCATGGCTAATGCCACATTTTAGTTTACCTTTAATTCCTATTAGTTTGGTTTAATTTCTTCATCTCTTTTAATTTCCATTTCTTCTTCCTTTTCCTTTTCCTTCTTTTTTATTATTTTATTTTCCTTATTCCATTTTCCCTTTATCTTTCATTTTCTTTTTCCTCTTCCATTCCTCTTTTCCCTTTCATGTCCTCATCCCATTTCTCTTCCTGTTTCCCTTCCTCCTTCCTTTTTTTAATTTCCTTTGACACCTGAAGAGTGTTACGTCATTCAACAGTATTACTTCATATGTATGAGTTCCAAGAACAGGAGGAGATGCAATATTAATTGCTAAATCTGTCAGAAATGACCTTGGATACAGCATGTTTTAAATATCGGTATGAGTCCGTGCGGATTAACCGTAAGGGGTGGCGGATCTGAGGGGCGACCTTCTCCCGCTCTTCGGCTGCTGTTACTACAGCGATTTTCTCACCAGTAAAGTCCAGCTCTTACCCAAGGCTTATCTCTCCGTGCTCTAATTTCTCTCTGTCTCTATCTCTGGGGACTCTCCTCTCTCATCTTAACACACTTTTATGGCTTTAGGGAAGCGTTCATATCCAACATCAATGAGATATTTTACTGTCTGTTCACAAATTTTTCTTCCCGATAGTCTTCCGTGAAGCCAACACACACGGCTCTCATAAAAAGAAGTCGCTGACGGAGCTCAAAAGGAGAGTCTGAGGGTTTTAAAGCTCAAGCGGAGGGCTGAGGAGCAATAAGTGAAGTTATAATGAGCTCTTTCAGTTCCCGACATCCAACCTTTTCTTCCCTCTATCTTTTACTTATAATTTCTCATTTGGAATTAACACTGAATTTATCTCAAATGCAGCTATGAACATAGCAGTAGAGCTGTTCCATCTCAACAAAAACGGGTGAATGGCCCAATGCCATGGTTCATAATGAAACTGAGCTTCTGTAGATCATATGCAACCTTGCACAGGAAAAATATTTTGTTTGTTTGTTTGTTTGTAGTGCTAGATAACCTTGGGCACGATAATCTACTGGCTTGATATTTTTCTTAAAAATGGTCTAGTGATACAAAACATAATCTGTGAGTGCGCAAATGTCAAAGCAAAGAGCCATTTTGTCAAGGTCAATGACTGGAGGATACAGTGAAATGGAGCATCATGAGTCTTTTGATGCCATCTTAAAAGCCACAGATGTGAACAGAGAAAAACAGAAAACAAATTAAACCAGAGAAAAGAGGCAGACTTACATGTCTGCATTCATTAATTACTCACAAACAAATTCTCAGTACTAAAGAACTAAAAATAAAAGGCACACATTTTGGGGCTTCAGCGATCCGGATCTATATCTAACACGGATGGATCTCTACTTGTCACAATAATATAAAACTCTCCTGTTATTATAGGATCAATTACAGAAGAATAAAACAAAGCATATTTTGTTACCTTTTGGAGCTTGGAAGGATTCAGTTTGAGCAGATGTTTTCTGTCCTCGTCAGAGCTCATTTCCCAGTACATTCAGCATCTGGCTCATATTCGCTAACTCAAACATATTCTCAAACTATCATTTCCAACATCTTCAAAATCAACATTTTGATCGCTGACAGCTTCTTCATCAGATCCACCATCAAGTGACAGTGACACTAATATTTGATTGCGTTCAGCACCTGCTCTGCAGTAAATCGCTGAGCCTTTTCAAGTTTTGTTGATGATACTTCCTATTCTTTTGTTGCCTGCAGTAACTATGAGTGAAACGTCACTTCATCATTGTGTATCAGACATTGCCACCTTGTGGAATAAAGGTGAATTGCACTTATTCAGTCATCAAAGATTCAATTATTGGTGTTACACACCTCGGGTCTTTAGTGACCCTACACAATTTTTATAAAAAATGAATGGGAAAACAGGCATTCTTTTATAAAAAAAAAAAAATCTTGTTATAATGAATTGATTGAGGAATACTAAGAATGTTGATGTCTAACTTTAAAAAATGAATGAGGAGGAGGGTAGTGAATGACATCCTGGGTCACTAAGGACCCAAGGTATGTGTTTAAGGGTTAAAGTCAGTGGGTTGTTTTGGACAACACTGACTTCCATTATATGGACAAAAAAAAATCTTCTTTGGTGTTCCACAGAAGAAATAAAGTCGGAACGACATAAGGGTGAGTAAATGATGACAGAATTTTCATTTTTGGGTGAATTATTCCTATAAGATACACAGTCACAAGATCAACATAAAATGTGACAGATGCCAAAGAGTGAGCTTCCGTACATGCCAGAAGAGGTCACAGATGATTTAGAAACAGTGTTATGGTAAATTTCATTTGCAAAGCTCACAAATTAATAAATACCTTCAGTCTGTCTCTGGAGGCCAAAACATAAATTAGAAATGTAATGTCCGGGCAGAGACAAATACAACGGATGCCAGCAGTGTCCCAGAGCCTCAAAAACAATCAAACGATGCTAAATATAGCCAAGTGAAAACCGCGGATTCATGCACGAGCAAGAATCAACACCTTGTGCCATCAGGGATTACCTGTTTTAATTACTTCCTCCTGCTTGTATTGACGTCTTCTGCTCTCCAGTTCAGCCTCTCCAAGTGTCTTTCCATTAGAATCGATGGCTGTGATCTGTACAATGTTTGTGTGATAAGCTGTGATGAAGCATTTACAGGCTTTTGTAATCTGCTTTTCGGTGAACAGATAAAGCTTATTGCTTTGGGAATAATCTTTGATGGCTCACTGGCTGTTTGCCGGGTTATCTGAGTAAAATTGCAACAGAAAAAAAAATATATAAGCAAGGACGAAAAAAAAAATGCATAAGCAGCTTTGCAGGCCTCCTTTGGGTCTGTGGATAGAAATGTAATACAATTATTTTTAACCACATTTCACACAAAATATAAATAATGAACATAAATTATTGGCAGCACTGAAAAAGCCAACAGAAATGGCATAATACTGGATGAAACATCTGCTAAGATTAAAATCCTCACATATAAAGAAAGATTTAACATTTAGATTATTAGATTACAATTTTTTTTTTTTTAATCTTGACCAGATACTTGTACTCATAAACTGAACATTTAAAGCTACAATATAACATAACAATGACCTTCAGAGAGGTCTGAAAAATAAAATATTTGATTCGTAGCCAGCCTGAATCATTTGATATTGTTTGTATGATGTTTACCCACTAGTCTGTATGATTCATGACAACGTTTATTTTTAAACGCATCCTCTCTGCTGGTGTATTTAAATATTCAAAAGAAATATAATCAAAGTTTTAAAGATTAAAAGACAACCTCCAACTCAGGCTCACAGTGTATATAATATCAAATCTGGCTGATCTGATAAATGCAGTGAATATCCTGTTAGCTGTGGCTTCACATACATTGTCATGCAAAAGCTATAAATGTGTCATGCAGGTTTTAACCCTCATATTCTGTTGAGACTGACTTTACTATTTTTATACTTATACAGGGGAAAAAATTTAAATAATTGTAATTTAATTAAAGAGATAGTTTACCCAAAAATTTGTTTACTCACCGTTTTCTTCTGTGGAAAACAAAAAAAGATATTTTGAGAAATGTATAAATGTGTTTTTGTCCCCACTGGAAGTCAATGGTCACCAAAACTGTTTGGTTACCAACATTCTTTAAAATATATATTTTTAAATGTTCCGCAGAAGAAAGGAGTCATTTTTGAGTGAACTATCCTTTTAACATTTTATTTTCCACTTCAGATTTCTTTAAAATGTTCCTCTGAACTATAATGAAAGCAGACAGTAATTACTGAAGCTTTATCTCTCCGTTTTATATCTGTTCAAGTACTGTTGTGTCTGTCTAAGGTCAGCTTGACCCCAGCAAAAATACATAGCAAAGAAATACAATGAAAAAATCTCTACACATATACCAGTTTGACAATCTTATCATGTGAAAATGTATTGCATTTATTCATATTTCATATCTAGGCTCTCTAAAACCCCAAATTTAAATTAGTATTCATAAAGAGCAGTTTAAGTCTGTTATCAAGTCAAAATTCCGTTTATATTCATTTCTTATAAGATTATGAAAAAGTCATAAGTCAAGCTAGATCTCAGAGAGCCCAAAAAGAATGTGATGATTAACGCAAAGTAAGACCCTGAACAAGAAAAAAACTGAATTGTACATAAATGATCTAGGAATGAACTTTTTATAGCACACAGGGTGGTTCATTCTCCAGTCAACATTCTCCATTAGTCCACCATATAGGAGCTGCCTGGCAACAACCAACTTTAGATGGAGAAGAGATCCCAAAGGTCTGCACAAACATCTCAGTATGCAAATCCAGTTAGTGTTATGTCTCTTTACTCTGCCTAATGCTGTGCTATCACTCACTCTGATTCTCTCCCTCTCTGTGTGTTTGTGTGTGTGTGTGTGTGTGTGTGTGTAAGCATACATCTGTTATACCTTTCGATAGGCCGCCTCCAGCTCCCAGGAGAGAATGATTCAGGTGCAGGAGTTTTAAAGCCTGTCTGAAGCCGTCTGACATCACACACGCTGCGGGTCTGAATGACATCAAACTTCCATGAAAATCGAGTCTAAATCGGCACCAATGTGGGTTTAAAGCTGTAATCTTTCCTGCTAAAAATGCTAAAAATGAGGAAAATACTAATAACCTGACACTAGGGCAACGTCTACCTGAAGAGTTTTCATTTTTCTCTTGCCAGGTATTTCGGAATCTTTGTGTGATTTAGTCATGAGATGGATCTCCATTAACATGCAGTCAACGGCTGCAGACAACAAGAACAAAGCTGGTCAATGATTGATTCCCTTCTATTGTCATCACATGACATGAAAATGTTAGTGCAAATCATTTTTTACAAAACTTTTCATGTCTAAATAGTTCTCACAGAGTTGACAGAGGTCTAACAAAAATATAATAAAGATATTTTTATACAGATATTTCTTTAGTATGTATTTATGCATAAGTGACAAGTATTTGAGCCTTCCAAACTAGGTCGATACATTACCAGAAGGTTCCATGTAGTAAATACTTATGCTAATAGCCCGGGGTGGAAGTAACAAATTACAACTACTCGCTTTACTGTAATTAAGCAGTTTTTTGGGGTACTTGTACTTTTAGGAGTATATTTTAACTAATTTTACTGTAAACTAAGCAATCTTACTTTGACCGGCATTTTGCTAACCAACAAAGACATCCGATCGTAAATGGACCAATAAAACCCCTGATATTTGGACTGCAAAAAGCACCTGCTGCAGCAAATTCGGGAGAGCTGATCAGAGTGATTTATGGACTGCAGGTTTGGAGAGACAAACTACATGGTAGTGTTGTCAAAAATATAGATATTTCGAAACATATCGATACTGAAATATCTGACACTGTTCCAATACCCAGAGCGAGTCCCAAATGGATTTTTTCCCCCCCGTAGTTATATTGCGCTTATGTTGCCTTCACGTGCTATCGGAGATTTCATAATTCCCACTTCAGAAGTCATAATTACAAGCTTGTTGCATTCAAGTGCTTTGTTGTCGGAATGAACAGGAATCATGGAGGACACCAGGTTTATTCTTGCCTATTTTTTGAGAAAATCTTATTAAAACCAAAATTGTATGTAGTGTCCCCATGCACTGACAACCATATGAACATTTATAATGCTATCCAGATAGTCCACTTGCTGATGATTCTGTAATTTCGGTCAAATGCAGGCTATTTTCGCGGTGTATAAACATAGGCTACAATAAGCTTCAAATGATTACTCATATATGTAAATATGCACTACATTAATGACAAGACAAGACGATCTAGCTGTTGTGGGGGAAGAAATTAATAAATCATACCTGTCACAGCAGCTAGTTCTCCCCGCCACTATGTTTAAAGTTTATGGCACGCCTATCTCAGGAATTTGGGTATCAAAATTATTTCCGAACTTCCCAGTGGTAAACACGACATCAGAGGGCGTTCATGTGAAATTTTTAGCTAGGAAACTCGTCTTTACAATGATTCCGATAGCATGTGAAGGCAGCATTAAACCGTCATATACACACAAAAGTAGGCCTATGTCAAAATGCATGTCATGTCTTAAATGAACGTAAACAGTTGAGATTTGAGAAAGAAAACGCACGTCTCGGCCACGTCGGAGTACCGACGAATAGGAATCTCGCTCGCGAGAGCCAATCTACTTCGAGTGAAACTAAACGAGCCAATGCACATTGGCATGCAATGATTGCACCAGGTGCTCATGCCACACAGCGCGGGTATAAATGAGACACAGGTGTTTGCATCAAATTAGCTTTTTGCTGAGGAGCCGAGTAGGTAGACTGGCACCTCAGCAGGGTGCAGAGGGCATGGCGACGGGACGTGGCGTCTCCGTTCCCTCCTTCAGGGAACGAGGGTTACATACGTAACCGAGACATTCCCATTCAGTCGGTCACTCTCGACGCCACGTCGGAGTACCGACGAATAGGAATCCCTACCAAAGCGCCATGGCCTCTGCCCCCATCCAGTGCCCCGTGTGAGCCTCCTGAGCTCTCTTATCTGAAGAGACGGGGCTCACACAGAGAAGTCCATCACTGCTGTTCCGCATGACCCGTTCAGTGACTATTGGATAACACTGGGAAAGCGTGCCCTAGTGAAGGGAACGCTGCGGAGCCCACATTGTACCCCGAAGGAGTTATGTGGAGTACAATGCTGAGCAGTAGCCCGCAATGGAGAGAGGGGGCTCAGTCCCAGTGACGGGAAGGCTCTCCCAAGGGAAAGACACGGGCTTCCCATAGGAGCGACCGTGGAAAAATATATGGGATCCCCGCAGGGTCACTCATATATCCCCAGCCCAGTATCGGTTCTCAAGGATTCAGCGGCAAGGGGCCTGATGCCAGACGTTCCGCCACGTCCGGCACCGAGGGTGATGGAGGACTCGACAGAGTTTGCTTCTGGAGAAATAAAGCGCCGTGGCGCAGCAAGCCGACAAGAGCCAGGGCCTCTCAGTGCTTCTACCTGTTTGAGGCGAGAACACAGGAGGACACTGGCTCTACACGTAGACTATAGAATCTAGCGAACGTGTTGGGTGTCGCCCAGCCCGCAGCTCTACAGATGTCTGACAGCGAGGCACCACGTTCCAGCGCCCAGGAGGATGCAACACTTCTAGTAGAGTGTGCTCGCACCCTGAGCGGACAGGGCACACCTTGTGCTTGGTAAGACAGCCTTTCCCTTCTGCTGGCCTCCGTGACAGACAAAGAGCTTATCTGAGGTCCTGAAGCTTTGAGTTCTATCCACGTAAATCCGCAGAGCGCGGACGGGACAGAGCAAAGCTAGGGCTGGGTCTGCCTCCTCCGGGGGCAGCGCTTGCAGGTTCACCACCTGGTCCCTGAAGGGAGTGGTGGGAACCTTGGGCACATAGCCAGGCCGGGGTCTCAGTACCACGTGGGTGTCACCCGGCCCGAACTCTAGGCACGATTCGTCGACCGAAAATGCCTGCAGGTCCCCTACCCTCTTGATGGAGGCCAGTGCGGCCAACAGCAAAGTCTTCATAGACAGAATCTTTAGCTCTGCTGACTGCAAGGGCTCAAATGGGGCATTCTGAAGTGCTCGGAGCACCAGAGCAAGATCCCAAGAGGGTATGGAGGGAGGTCGAGGAGGATTTAACCGGCTCGCCCCCCTGAGGAACCTGACGACTAGGTCGTGCTTCCCAACCGTCTTACCTTCTACGTGGTCGTGATAGGCGGATATTGCAGCAACATAGACCTTAAGGGTGGAGGGCGACAGCCTACGCTCCAACCCTCGTTGCAGGAAGGAAAGCACAGACGCGATCGAACATCGTCGGGGGTCTTCTCGGCGAGAAGAACACCACTCGACGAACAGGTTCCACTTCAAAGCATAAGCCTGTCTTGTAGACGGTGCTCGTGCCAAAGTGATGGTGTTAACTACCTCTTGGGGTAAGTCACCTAGAACCTCCGCGTCCCGTCCAGGGGCCAGACATAAAGCGTTTCTGCGTGAGCATCTTGAACGGTAGCTTGTGAAGGCTCCGATTCAGGACTCCCAGGTCCAAGATTGGCCGTAACCCACCGGTTTTCTTGGGTACAATAAAGTACGGGCTGTAGAAGCCTGTCTTCATATCGGCTGGAGGGACCGGCTCTATCGCGTCCTTCGCCAGTAGGACTGCGATCTCCGCACGCAGGACATGGGCGTCTGCGGCGTTCACCAAAGTGAAGCGGACGCCCTTGAACCTGGGGGGGGCGCCGGGCGAACTGAATCGCATAGCCGAGCCTGATGGTCCGAATGAGCCAGCGAGACGGACTGGGGAGCGCTAGCCAGGCTCGCAGAGACCGTGCAAGCGGGACCAAAGGGACCACCGGCGTACCCACCGTGGGGCAGCGAGGTGGAATGCAGGTACCGGGCTGGGGCGGCTGTCTCGTGGAGGCGGCCCGCAGCGAGGTGTGAGTGTGCATTGCAACACTTACCTGATTCCACAGGTGGGCAGAAGGAACGTGAGGGGATCGTCCACTGCTGCCCGCTGGCGAAGGGGGAGGATGAGTGTGGTCTGTGGTTTGACCGGCCACAACCCTCCGAGCCCCCTGGGGGGCAATTTGGGTACCGCTGGAGCTGAGCCCAGCGGCGAAACAGAAACAAAACGGAACACAAGATTCTCCACCCGGCCCTCCACCGGGGGATGGAGCGGTGCGGTCACCGTCTCCAGAAGAGCAGTCCTCCCCATCTCCAGGTCGCCCGTCTCAGGGCCGCTTGCCCTTGCTCTTGCCACCCCTCTTGGCAGAGGCCTGGACGGGCGGGGCGGCCTGCTTACGCCCGGCTCCACGACGTCGCTTGGGTGGAGGCTGCTGCCGGCGGCGGGGTGGAGACAGCAGCTGTCCGCCGTGCCAGGATGTGACTGATCGCCTCAGTCTGCTTCTGTGAGGCCGTGAACTGCTGGGCATAGTGTGTAAGGAGGAGGCAGCATCCCCACAAGCCTGGTAGGCCTTTCCGTTCAGATCGGACGAGTACCTACAGGCCCGGGAGGGGAGACACAGGTTCCCCCTGGAAGTGGAGTTAGGGCACAGTTGCATAGCAACGGCCCGTTCCACGGGAGGAACCTGCATGTAACCCTTCTGCGCTCCCCCATCGAGGGTGGTGAAGGAGGAGGAGCCACTGGGCCGGTTTCGGGCAGTGAAAGGTGCCGTCCACGACCTAGTGAGCTCGTCATGCACCTCCGGAAAGAAAGGAACCAGGGTGGGGCGCTGAGAACCAGCACGGGCCACCCCGAGAAACCAATCGTCCAGCCTCGAGGGTTTGGGACATGGTGGAGGGTTCCACACGAGCCCGACTCTCTCAGCGGCCCGGGAAAGCATGGCCATCATTTCCGGATCCGTATCGGGGACAGCGGATCTTCCCGAAGGAGCCCCCTGCGCCGACACGTCATCTCCAGAAACTTCTGACCCTCCCTCCGATGCAGCGATGGACATCTGATCGTCAAGAGGAGCCCCGAAGGATACGGATGGTACACACCTCGTGGGTGGCCCACCGCGTTCAAAAGGCAGCTCTACTGGCTGCGAAGTGCGGCAGGGGTGAGGGTTGGGTCCCTGGGGGAAGCGCGCTCACCGTAATCCTCAGATCACCCGTGCTACTGCCTGAAGTAACTCTCTGTGGAGGATTAGATCGAGGCAGAGGCATGGGGACTCCACCCCTTGCGAGATGGAGTCTCGACCGCAACTCCGAGATGGTCATGTTCCCGCAGTGAGAACATGAGTCATCCACCAGCGCTGCCTCAGTGTGCTGAACGCCCAAACACGAGATACAGCGATTGTGACCATCCCTCGGTGACAGATAACCACCGCATCCAAAAACACACAGATAGAATGTCATCCTGAAAAGGACGCAAGCTCTATCTGTGTTGCTCTATTAGAAGGACGCTCTCCTTGGTGCTGAAGCACGCAGGGGGAGGGGTCGCGGCGACACAGTCAGGGGATAGTGCAGCCTGACGTGCGCGCTCACTCACAGTAGATTAGACCCGTGCATTAGGTCTTGAAGTGACAGCAGTGTAATATAATGTTTGTATCATTCATTCATCTTAATCTTAATAAAGACTGTTTATGTGTATTTTTTTATAAATTTAATTCAGTTATAAATCAAGCAAGTGTGTGAGCTATTGCAACAAAGTTACCCCATTGTAAAAATACAAATACATTGAGTGAGCAAACATTTAGGTGAGATTATTCGATTCACATTTATTTGTGTAGCGCTTTTCACAATACATATTGTTCACAGAAAATGGATGCGTCTACATTACAATTTAATGTGATTTGTTATCAGAGGAGACTGTGTCCAAGTTATGTATTTCAGAAATGTACATACAAAGCACACAGTTAGCTAACAATGTATTATTAATCAATGTAATAATTTAAGGCACAAATGGGCTCAGTAAAGTAAGAATACATGTTGTTAATAATGCTTAGGGTATACTATTGAAAATTGAGCATGGGTGCGTGTTGATGCAGAGCTGCATCATCTGAAGCCTTCGCAGGAGTTGAGTCATCCCTTCACAGGTGATGGTCATCTGAAGTCTTCATTAGAAGCTGGATCCAGACTGGAGCTGACGGACTCTCTAGTTACCTCGGGATGGGCGGGATTAGCGTAGCTGCTGTTAAAAAAGCATTAAGTAAAGACAATCATGTGCACTGATATAACTGGAGTACAAGATTATGAGATGCGTCTTTAATCTAGATTTAAACTGGGAGAGTGAGTCTGAGCCCCAAACATTATCAGGAAGTCTGTTCCAGAGTTTAGGAGCCAAATATGAAAACGTTATTCCTCCTTGTGGCAAGCAGTGAGGCGAGGGACCGTGAGAGAGGGCCGGTGGCGAGTGATAATGAGCTCCAGCTGCGCGCCACACCGGTCTCGTCTCACAGAGGAGTGACGGGAGCATAAAAGGAGGAGCGACGACAGTGCAAGACGAGAGAGGACCAGGCCTGGATTTACGTTGTGTTTTGTTTACGTTTTGTATGTGTGTGCGTGGCAGTCGTCCGTGAGGGGCTGCCCGCGGTTTACTTTCAGTTTGTGTTTATTTATTTTTATTAAAGTCTTTAAATGTTCGCCGGTTCCCGCCTCTTTCTTCCCTGAACATACAAACTACGTTACATTGGTGCCAAAACCCGGGAGGAAGGAGGGACATGCTGTCGAAGAGCCCTCGCTGCTGAGGGGGATCGCGGTGCTGAGGAGGTCGGGCAGCGCGGATGAATGAAGACCGCGAGGGGCTGCCCGAGGCGGTGGTGCTGGAGCGAGTGAAGATCCGCTGGGACGGAGAGCTCGCTGCCGTGCCCCTGGGTCGAGGTGGGGTGGCTGCCGTCCGAGAGGGAGCGGAGGAGTCGCCGGAGTTCGCCGTAAGCCGGAGCCTGCTGCCATCCGCCATGAAGGGGAGGAGCAGGGAGCGCGGGACTCGCTGCCGGCTTCCTCAGTAGGAGGAGCCACCGCCGGCCGCCAGGGGGCGGAGGAGGATCGAGCCGTCCACCAAGCGTCCAGTGCCATCGCATGGCACCGCGAGGAAGAGCCTCTCGGCTGGCTGAGGACCGAGCGGCAGGGTGTCCGGGAACCGGACCAGAATTTATTTTCCTTTTCTTTTCATTTCTCCTCTCTCCCCTCTCTCGTTTTGTCGCTCCTCATGCTCCTGGCTCCGTTTCTCTCGCCTCTCTGTCCTTACCCCCAGGTACCGCGGCCGCCGTGATCGGGGGGGAGTAGAGCGCAGTCTCGGGAGTCTCGGGAGTGCCCCCCGGCCTGCGAAGGGCGTTGGGGGTATGTGGCAAGCAGTGAGGCGAGGGACCGTGAGAGCGGGCCGGTGGCGAGTGATAATGAGCTCCAGCTGCGCACCACACCGGTCTCGTCTCCTGGAGGAGTGACGGGAGCATAAAAGGAGGAGCGACGACAGTGCAAGACGAGAGAGGACCAGGCCTGGATTTACGTTGTGTTTTGTTTACGTTTTGTATGTGTGTGCGTGGCAGTCGTCCGTGAGGGGCTGCCCGCGGTTTACTTTCAGTTTGTGTTTATTTATTTTTATTAAAGTCTTTAAATGTTCGCCAGTTCCCGCCTCCTTCTTCCCTGAACATACAAACTACGTTACACTCCTTTAGTGGACTTAGATATCCTAGGTACTACCAGAAGCCCAGAGTGATCTTAAAGAGCTAGATGGATTATAGGGCGATAGAAGATCAGTTAAAAACACAGGAGCTAAACCGTTTAGGGCCTTATAGATCAGTAGCAATACTTTATAATTGATATGGAATTTAGTAGGTAACCAGTGTAGAGATGATAAAATTGGTGTTATATGATCATATTTTCTTGACCTAGTAAGAACTCTAGCAGCTGCATTTTGGACTAATTGTAGCTTGTTTATTGAGGATGCAGGACAGCCAGCTAGTAATGCATTACAGTATCTAGTCTAGAGGTCATGAATGCATGAACTTTCTGCATCAAAGACAGATAACATGTTCCGTAGCTTAGCAATGTTTCTGAGGTGGAAGAAGGCTGTTTTTGTAACATTTGAAATATGATTTTCGAAAAAGACAAGTTGCTGTCTAATATAACACCCAGGATGAAGAGGATGAAGTAACAGTACATCCCTCTAAGTGCAAATTATATTCTAAGAGATTCTGTGTACAGGTTTTTGGTCCAATAAGTAATACCTTATCTGAATTTAATTGGACAAAAATTACAGGTCATCCAATATTTTGTATGTTTAACACACTCATTTGATTCATTAGCTATTGATAATTCATTAAATTTCACTGGCTAAAAAGTAACTATAGTACTCTGAGTAGTGTTAAGTACTTTTTTAACACCATTACTTTTACTTGTAATTGAGTATTATTTCAGCAATGTAACAGTACTTGTACTCAAGAACAATTTTTCATTACTCTTTCCACTACTGCTAATAGCTAATGTGTACTGTACATTGTGTAATGTGTACAGCTCCTGATAACATTGATGGCTATATTAGCATCTCTAATATTTCACCTATTTACTTCTGGAACGCCATGTGTAAACTTTGTATTTAACTGTCTACTATTAGTTAGTACTATTAGTCAAAACACAGATTATTTGAAAGCTTTTTTGACTAAGAAAGTTATTTCTGCAATTTAAAGCACAATTTGAAGCCCATGGCGTTCAGGAATCAAAATCTTTATAGTTTATAGTCATATATACAATATATTTCATCACCTTTTCAATAGTTACATCAAATTAATATAAATTTACATTACCTGGATGATTACTTCTGATTTAAGTGCTTAACTTTTATTCTAGATGTGGTGTATTAAATGAAATGTGTGTGGGAAAAATCCTCTAACCCATTGATTACAGCCTGTGTATGCTAAAATTACAATCAATTGCAGACTGGCCGTAATGCTAACATTACAGACCACACAATTAATTGCAGCCCATTAGTGATTTAAGTTTTGACTGGTTTGGTTAAAGCTATCTAAAGGTCAGGGGTCTTTTGCAGTGCTCATTTTGTGCATACAATACATGAGGCCCCTGACCTTTATATAACTTCAACCAAAGCAGTAAAATAATCGCTAATGGGTTGCCATTAACTGTATAGTCTGTACTGTTAGCATTATGGCTAGCCTGCAGTAGAGTGCAATGGTAGCACAGGCAGCATGTAATCAATGTGTTACAGGATTTTTTAAAAAATATTGTGTAATGCCAATCATACAAGCTCACATGAATAGCGTGCAAACAAGCTAAGTGATATAAACCACAATGGCTGAGTGAGTCACAAGACAGAAACACTAAGGATGACAAGAAATGCACTGTAACAGGCAATAATTATTGTTTGTTTGAAAGATTAAGACAGTCAGTACACACAGTCATTCACATTCATGCATAGTTGATTTAAATGACCTTTGATACTCACAAAAATAACCCATTCAAGCTAAAGGAATTTTAAATATGGGTTATTATAGACCTGCCCTTTATATTTCATTAAAAAGTGTCTACTCTTGGTCTTCAATCAACATTTTGATATAACACTGTATTTTTTTTTTTTTTTGCATAGCATTTGTGCTATGTAGCTGCAATTCAGTGATCTGTCATCCATCCATTTTCTTTACTTTAAAAGCTTGAGCAATTATTGTGAAAAATAGGCCTATATTTTTCCATGTCAAGCTAAAGTTAAGGCAGTGACTGGGCCATTAAACACAAGCTAAGAATAAACATATTTAAAGCTACATGCACACAAACCGAAAGCAACATTTCCCTTACAGATACAACACGAATACTCACAATATGTTTTTCAGCGTACCACATTTTGTACCTACAGATTTCTGTGCAAATGGAATAGCTTTAATCTGAACAGAGACTTATTTCTTTAACACTAATATGCAGATGAATCAAATGTTTCTGACGCCACTGGGGGAATCGTATAATGTTCTGTTTTCAGCACACTGATTTTGCATTTTCAACAGGTTTTGGGGAAAGCTGTAATTGCAGGTGTATTCTCTTATGATTCTTAAATCCCAGCCATCACCGCAGACTCCAACAACAAACTTCACACCACCTTCATCGCGCACGTACATAAACGCACACTCACACGCAAGAGGACAAACCTTCTGCAAATCTACCGGCAAAAGTTCTGGTGTCTCAAGAGAGTGAAAAATAGCTTGTGAGATTTTCAGCAAATGTGGAATTCCATCTCGCTTGAGTAAATATAGCACAAATCTGGGCCATGTTTCGAGGATGTTTCTGCTCTCTCCCGGTAAAAAGCTTTGAGTGATTGGAGCCTACAGATTGTGGTATAGTTGGCAAACACTGAGGTGTAGAGATGCACAGTGAGTAATAAAAAAAATGATTTTATTCAGCAAGAATGCATCAAATAGATCAAAAGTGACAGTAAAGACTTTTATAAAATTACAAAAGATTTCTATTTCAAACAATTTTTTTTTTTGTACTTTCTATTCCGGAAAAAAATGTATCTGTTTCCACAAGCATATTAACTGCACAACTGTTTTCAACATTGGTAAGAAATGTTTCTTGATCATCAAATCATTATATTTAAATGATTTCTGAAGGATCATGTGACACTGAAGACATGAAGTAATGACTGCTGATGTAATGGCTGAATAAATTACATTTTAATATTTCACCATATTTCTGTTTTTTGATCAAATAAATACAGCCTTGGTGAACGCAAGAGACCTCTTTCCAAACTTTTGAACAGTGTACTTTCATTAAAGACCAATAGCTTGATTGATAAATGAAGTAATTGTTGAAAAATGGGCATGTGTCTGTACTGTACATGTGTACATTTAACAATAACAAAACAAAAATGGTGCTAGAATCCTTCAAACATGCTTCATCTAGATGGAAGACTTGGAAGCAACAAGTTGTAAAGCATTAACTGTAATTGTATATGATTTTTTTATGCTGAGAACATTTTCTCAGTCTATGTCATTACCTCAATGACCCCCTCATTGATACATGGCAGCTTGCTGGTCAGCATGTGATTTATGAGCCCGTTTTGTCTGATTGCCTCATAAAGCAGTCTTTTTCCCTCTGCCCATCTCAGCAGTGACCAACAATAAAAGAGAGCGTTTGGCAGCTATTAAATAAATATTTATCCACAGGCTCCTCTGTGGTTATTCCCCCTCCGGCCGTACATCTCAGTCTGGGTTGGAAAAGGAATGAGAAAAGTGAAGAAGGTACTTTTTAATCAAGAGAGAAAGCAATGAGTGCAGCAGGATGTAACAAATACCTCTGTGCTGTGCTGGGTAGAGGAGGAGGTAATAGCCGTACGGTAATGAAGTGAGACAGGGACATGTATGGACAGGACAAATCACTTGGCTGCTCATCCACGGTTCCCCTCTCGCTTTATCAAGGGCCAAGCTTTCCACGTAATCCCCCGCCAATCAATTACCCTTCACAGAGAAAGTCAATCAGCCAACCCATTGGCTATTCTTGGCCAGACCAGCACTGAAGGTGAAAGCAGTTGCATTTAAGTTCAATGCCATGTGTGACTGGAGATCAATGGGGTCCAAAATGTAAAATGGTGTACAATCATAAAATTCGATATATTTGATATAATATTTAATAATGCATCTTGAGTTAAGTGTATTTTAAGTTTTTCTAATTAAGCATTAATCTAACAAAATTGTATAAGGTTTATGTTTAAAACAAGGACAAACCATTTGCAAATGGGATAGGAATATTAATAATATTTTTTATAAAATTAAAGAATATAAACAATGTCGCTTTTCATGTGAATCATCATGTTTTAAGGATATTTTTAGTGGAAAACAAGCCAAAAAAATACTGATTAAGATGTTTACTCATCACGTTTGTGTCCTTTCAAAAACTAAATTTAAAAAACAACAACAACAATAAAAAAAAAAGTAAAAAAACCTTTCAAATTCTGACTTGAGGTTACACTGAATTCTCAAATGCTTTGCTGAAGGCAAAACTCACTCGTCGAGTTGCTAATGATGATCACATTTCTGCAGAGTATGTTGCACCTCTGGCTTTTCTGGCTTTTCCATCTGCTGTGCACCAGAAAACAAACAGCAGAGATGCACATTAGACCCCTACAGCTAGCGTTCGTTGGGAGATGCTTCAATTTATTCTTCCGATGTTACAAGTGCTAATCTAATAATGACAGGGAGAAAAATTACACCGCATTGGTAGTCACAGTGCCTTGAACCCGGAGGATTTCAGCTTTTGTGAATGAAGTGTGAAAGCCTGAAACAAATCCCTATTACATGTCATTAAGCGAGTGAAAATGAGAAGCGTAGGGGGGGCAGAAAGAGATGGAGGCATGAACAGAGGCGGGTGGGGACACAATAAGTGGAGTTTAAAATGAAAGTTAGTTCGGAGCGTTTTTAGATAATCCTGCAACTCTCCCGCTAATCGGTCCGCATGGCTATATCTCAAAACCCTTCTTTCCATTCAAAGCTTCTTACAGAGTCCACAAGTCTCAAGTTCAATCCTCAAGCAGTGGTTCTCAACTGGTGAATCACGACCTAAAAAAAATTTATAGCAAGCCTGTTCTGAAGGAAAAACAAAGATATGTCCACACTGAGCAATGCAACTATAAAATTAGTCATAATTGTAGGATAGTAAAATAAATGGCTGTGTCCAACTGTCACTTTAAGCCAGTTAAATTAGACAAATGCTAAACGGACAGGACATCAAAAACAAAGAACAAACCCATATATAAAAGGACAATAGACATGGATGAGTAGATCACATTTCTACTGTTGTTTATGCATTTCCAAAATTTTATTTTAGAACATTATTAAATACTATACATTTAGCTAGTATTTATAAAATATTTATACAAATGTTATATTATATTATATTATATTATACCAAATTTGAAAAAAGTATGATTTGTTTTTTTTAAGAAATATTACTTATATTCTGCAAGGACGTACAGTAATAAATTGATCATTAAACACATTTATAATGTTACAAAACGTTTCTAATTCAAATAAATTCTGCCATTCATCGAAGTTAAAAAAATATTAAGCAGAACAACTGTTAAACATTGATAATAATAAGAAGTGTTTTTTGAGTACCAAATCTGTATATTAGAATGATTTCTGAATTATCATGTGACACTGAAGCCTGGAGTAATGATGCTGAAAATTCAGCTTTGCATCACAGGAATAAATTACATTTAGAAAAGTGTAATGTAAAGTTGTAAATATAGTTAAGTACTGTTTTGCTGGTGTATTTTTGATCAAATAAATGCAGCCTTGGTGAGATTTCTTTCAAAAACAAATTTACTGTACCGACCCAAACTTTTGAACGTAGTGTATATAAATAACATTATTATTATTATATTTAATAATAAAGCATAATATATAACAGAATTTCAGAAATGCATGAACAACACACAAACATGTACATAGACATAAAATCCAACCAAATCATTTGCTGCAAGCCTTTCAGAAGAATTTCTGCACAGAACGTTTGACACACGTCTCCTGTGCATTTCCACAGAACCCATCTCTAAAGACTCATTCTCCCTCTCTGTGATTCCCTCCGTCCCAGAGCTCACAGGCTCCCCCTGGAGCAGCACAATCGCTCTGATACCAACATCAGGATCGAGCTGCAGACAGCCATTGTGTGCTGCAGACACGTCTGCTGATGACACGTCCTTCTCACCGCAACACACAGCCATCCCTTTTCTCTCCCTTTCCCTCAACCTGTCTCTTTCCATACGCATATATTTCCTTTGTCTATCTGTGTGGGTGTGCGTGAGTCTCTCTCCTTTCGCGATCTTCCTCTCTCTCTCACTCATTCTGTCAATCAGTGAAGTCTTTAGTCATGTGCTGTCTATCATGTGTCCGGGTCCCATTGAGAGAAATCTCATCCCAGCCATCTTTGTCAGCCAGACAACCTCATGACCCCCAGGGAGGGTGGGAGAGAGCGAGAAATGTGTTTTTCGGTAAAGGTGTGTGTGTGGGGGGGGGGGGGTTGTGAGCCAGTGATTTGTCAATGACTTGGTGGAGAGGAACTCAAGAAGGGCTGCTGTTGTTTCACAGTTGGTAAAGGGTTTTTTTTATGTCTGCCAAGATGGCCGAGTTGAAAGACAAACAAATGTGATGGATGTTGCTTCTTTAGGCGGAGACTTTCTGCCAATGTTTCCTCTCCCGCCGCAGCTGGCGAGAGCCCGTAGGGAGGGGTGGAAAACTCCTGTTATACATGGCAGAGTTTTCTCAAGTACCCATTTAAAAAATTCATACAGGTCCAATGATCTGGCAACTTTTTTAGATTGACTAATGACATTAGCCCGAGCGCACTGATCTCATGGCTGCTTCTTAATTCGCAGGAATATAAGAAGTCTAATTTGAGGCTCAAATGACCTGAGACAAAGTCAAGAGGATTTGGTAATGATCTGTACAATGGCTCTTGGTGAATGTTGAATTTGATTAGGCTTGTGATTTCGGGATTCAGATAAACGTTAATCAAGACCTGTTGGTAAAATCAGAGGTGGTTGGTCTGGACTGATTGGACACTCTTAAAATCATGAAGGGATTTGATTAACTCCCTCCTCCCTCTCCGTCTTCTTACATGTTTCAGTTAAATTGAAAAGTAAAAATAAATAAATAAATAAAACATTTTGGCTCTCATAACCTGTTCCTTCTTTAATCTAGTTTTTGGGGTTAACACAGGGCGATGATCACTTCTGTCACTTTTTGTTTGCCATTATTCTTTTGTGAAAAGATTCTTCGCCACTTGACATTCTCATTTGCATCAATATGTGTATCTGGCCATAGAGCTGCATAACATAAAGAACATAAAATGTCACAAAAGCAAGCTTTCACTAATTCAATAAATCAACCTGTTTATTTGCAGATTCTTATAGAATCGGATGACCGGTTTAATAGCACAGACTTTTGAAGTGAGTGAATTACCACACAGAAGTTTATGCAATCTCCTCACATCTCTGCGAACGCAGAAAATGAGGAGAAGGCGTCAGAAAGTCATCAGCGCATGCGTTCTGTCTCCTTTGCATTATGGGTAATGGTGAAAGGAGAAAAGCTTCAGATTAGCTTCATGCTCCACTAGAAACATACTCTGTCTTATTGAGAACTGGCCATTTTTCATCTGCGCTTTCAATTTATTTATCATTTCGAACAATAACAACTCACGCAAATGAGATACCGAAAGCTGTGTTCAGCACATTTCATAAATGGTGCCCTCAGCAGCAGAGGCGCTTGTCCCGAGATGAGAGCAGCTTTGGGCTAGATTACTCATACAGGCTGTTTTATTGTGTCACTGACAGCAGAATATTAGCGTTACAAGAGAGTCCCACGCAAGTTCTTAGTGCTTTTAGCAAACAATGGACATGGTGAGTTTACTGATGGCTGTATAATTTTATAATACCATTGTTTATTTTACAACACACCACAACATGGTACATTTTTACTGTAAGACTTGCACTGCATTTAAAACTATCCTGTGCAGCCATGCTTTTATGTATAGTTATTTCATTTTTAAAATGTGCATCGCAGTTTTGTGTGCGCCGCTTACCTGGGGAACACATGGCACCAGGATGCACTATGGGAAGAAGGCCAGCCGGCAGAGGCAGTGTGATGCTTTGGACAATGTTCTGCTGGGAAACCTTGGGTCCGGCCATCCATGTGGATGTTACTTTGACATGTACCACCTACCTAAGCATTGTTGCAGACCATATACACCCTTTCATGGAAACGATATTCCCTGGTGGCTGTGGCCTTTTTCTGCAGGGTAATGTGCCCTGCCACAAAGCAAAAATGGTTCAGGAATGGTTTGAGGAGCACAATAAGTTTGAGGTGTTGACTTGGCCTCCAAATTCCCCAGATCTCAATCCAGTCGAGCATCTGTGGGATGTGCTGAACAAACAAGTCCGATCGATGGAGGCCCCACCTCGCAACTTAAAGGACTTAAAGGATCTGCTGCTAACATCTTGGTGCCAGATACCACAGCACACCTTCAGCGGTCTAGTGAAGTCCATGCCTCAACGGGTCAGGGGGACCAACACAATATTAGGAAGCATATGCTGCTCTCATCAATTAATAATCATTTTATTATAACTATAAAATAAAAACAAAAGTGTAATTGAAGAGATTGCGATATGATATTACGTGAAATGTTAAGAAAATCATGTCATTGTGTAAATATCACTTGCAAACTTTTTATGGTCTCATTATAGACATATCTATCTGTAAATTCTGTTCAGTATATATCTATCTGCAAACTGTTTATAGCAACATCCATCTGTATATTATATTCTATACATATCTATCTGTAAATTCTATTTATAGTAATAGCCATCTTTATATTTATTCAGTACATATTCATGTCCTGCACTTGCTGCTATTGCACTTCTGGTTAGACCCAAACTGCATTTCGTTGCCTCGTACCTGTACTTGTGTAATGACAATAAAGTTGAATCTAATCTAATCTAATCTAATCTATAAAACTGTAATTCTGTTAAACTATGATTAAAAATTTTGTTAAAATATAATTTAATTGATGTAGATTCAAGATACATAAATTGCTGCTCATAAAATTAGCCATAGGAAGAAAAAAGTGTCTTAATCTATTCCAAAATAACTACATTAACTAGCTTTTTCACTATATGTACTCTACCAATGTTCTTTTTACTTAGAGGTCAAACCTTATAGGTGTAAAGTTTTTTACACTAATATCCTGAGTCAACAACTAATTTACGGCTTTTACAAACATGCAACAACACACATCACACTCTACAAACTCTGAGCATTTGTACTAAAACTGTCAACAATGCAAACTCACTGACTAAAATAACAAGATTGCTGCCCATGACTGTGAATATACATTGGTTATTAGACACTGAGATAGAAAAGACTGACTGAAATTTGTGCCCCGAGTCAAATCCCACTGTTGGTGTATATATAGCTTGAACTAATCCCTCCCACTATCTCTGAAATGATTGGTCTGCAAATAATTATTGGTCACATCCCGTTGTTTATCTGCAAGGATCAGAAAAGATTTGTGAGTCCAAGCAATAGATGTAATTCATAAGAACATTCTAGATAGACACATTTTACACATGGCATATAAAGATTGTTTTCATTGTGTAGAAGTGTTTTGTTAAACACAAATATTAATACTGATGACAATATAACTGGTTTTAATGTAATCAGTAAATCAAAACAAAAAAATAAAGCTTTGGGTTTTGATGGAGGATGTTAAAAGGAGATTGTTGCACTCAGAAAGGTCGCTAAAGGTTGATATACCCTCAATTGACATTACTCAACTAATACAGTCCACTGAATGAGTGAATAAAAAAACGAGTAAGTGAATGTGGACACAGTGCACCAGACACCACATTCTGGCAAAATGTGGGAATTCATTAGGTGTGACAATCACAGTGCATGTGTATTCTCTAATGGCTAGCTACTGTGTGTACATCGGTTGTACATTTAAAATTGAGGTTGGGATTGAACGAGTGGGCTCGATAATACCCACTATCGTTTTGGACACCACTACAAATGGCCGTCCCGTATAGTTCACTATAGCTGCGTCCCAATTCAGAGGCTGCATCCTTTGAAGGCCGTATTCGAAGGCCGATTGCGTCACAGCGGTGCAACGAAGGCTGTCCCAATTCGAAGGCTCCTTCAAATGCGGCCTCCGTCCTTCGTTTCCCGTGCAATGAAGTATACAACAAATGAATCCTTTGCGGCCTTGCCTACCCTAGAATTCATTGCGAGCCAGTGACGACAGGATTTCTTTTTTTTTTTGAGAAAGAGAGAGAAATTACCAAATTACACTTTTAAACATGGGTTTGAAAAGTATTGGGTTTCAACTTACTCAAATATTGAATGATACTAATGTAAAAAATTTAATAAAAAAACTTTAAAGTGGTTCAAATGTTGACATATCTTACTAAGATGTGATTATAGTTTATACACTTTATTATATACAGAAATGGACCATGGTGAACATATTTAGACAGTTTGTGACCCCTGTTTTGTTTTCAGACAGTTTAATATATCTTAAAAAAAATAAAGTCCAGAAACTTTACTGCCACTCATCAACAACAGCTGTCGACACAAACAATCCTCCGTAGGCTAGACCCATTTTAACCCTTTCACGGGTAAGCGTAAAATATTCTAGCTGACCCCTCCAGAGTGAATTTTTTTAAGACGACCATTATTTTATAACAATTGCCCTTATTATTTCCATGGTGACGCATCTTGCTTGTGCTTGTCATGTGACACACCGCTGCCACAATAGAGCTGTATGACAGATGTATTGCTTTTATTTCCTTTTTTTTTTTTTTTCATAATATTCAGAAACTTGCTAACCATGTCATCAACTATCTGATATTCCGATTCTCAAATACGAGTAAGTGAGCGTGTTTTGGTGTTTAAAATCCTTTATAATGATCTTGATCTATAACACAAGATGGGCGCCGCCATCTTGGTTTGCGGCGCAGTTCAGAGAATCCTATAGAGTGGTGCAGGTATGACGTCACATTGTAGGCCAACCGGCAGTCAGCATCACACTGGTTCCTTCGACAAAAACCCAATAGGATTTTCCCATAGACTTTTGGATTATCACAAAAAACAAGCTCAGTGATCAAGTTTATGATACTTGCACATTTTGTCCATCAAGATAATAATATCACAGATGAACACAACTTATATGAATTCTATAGCCTAAATGCAGTCGCCAGAAGTAAAAGGCTAAAGGTAGGCTATAAACGAACTACACCACAGTCGCTCGACTTCAACGTCACCATCACTAAGCTTCCGACAACTCTTTCAGTTTTTATCTAAAAACATTTTCCCAGAACATCTGAGTTAAGGCCCATTCACACCAAGGATGATAACTATAAAGATAACGATAAAGATATAGTTCTAAAAATCGTTCTCAATATTAAAGAATAGCAGAGTTCACACCACAGTGAGCTATAATGATAACGATATAGAGAAACTATATCATTGGAATCATTTTCAGAACAATTTTATCCAGCTGATGAACGATAAAAACATTAACAGCCAATCAGAATCCATCCTGCTTAAACACGCTCGAGCATTTAAAGCGGCGGACAAGCAAACGCTTAATAAACAGAGCGATATCGTTCGCTGGTGTGGACGCTAATATAGTTATATTTATAGTTAACGTCCTTGTTGTGAACGGGCCTTTAGAATAGTTTAAAAGAGCACAATTATAAGCATAATGAGGCTGTAAAAGAAGACCGAGTTTACCTTTTCGGCATGATAATCTTCTCGACAGCCTCTGTAGTCCCATTTAGCAACTTGTTAGCAACCGCCTTTTCCAAGACACATAACAACTTTAAAAAAATCACGAGTGGGGTAATACTTATTTATTTTATGTCGTAGAAAAAATGTGAAAGTGTCTTGAGCCTGTGTTCACCACAGACCTTATTTCAGCCATTTAACCAAAACCCCATTCAAAAAACCCATTGACTTTGGGACGTTGGAACCGGAAGTGCTAAAATGCTAATTCACTTCCGCGTTTTGGCCTACAAAGTGATGTCATACCTGCACCACTCTATTTGTCAGATTTACACCAGTAAATTCATAAGTTTCTCAACATGAAACATGAAAGTAAGTGACCTGATATCTGAATAAAACACGTAGGCAAATTATATTTGATATTTTAATGGACTATTATTGTCGATTTTATAATTTAATGATATTTCATAAAGTGATATTTATTTATATTTATGTGTACAATTTTTGAATTAGCAAAACGTTGCAGAGTGCACCTTTAAAACT
Organism: Rhinogobio ventralis; assembly: GCA_039654625.1. Classification (NCBI taxonomy): domain Eukaryota; kingdom Metazoa; phylum Chordata; class Actinopteri; order Cypriniformes; family Gobionidae; genus Rhinogobio; species Rhinogobio ventralis. The sequence goes on from CM077201.1 coordinate 17,056,882, forward strand.
TCTTTAATACACACAAAATACCTTAAATGTCTAACAAAAAAGTTAAGCACATTATTTTGAACATATTGTATAGATGCCTGCAGTCCTTTTTAACCAATAAGGACTAAAACATTGGAAATTATGCATTTAAACAACATTGTTTAATGTCTCTCGCCCTCCACTATCCCTTTCTCAAGTAGCTTTTCAATATTTAATTCAATATGAGCTCTAATAAGCCCCTTAATAAGTGAATATAAAATTAGCACTAGCAAAGATTTGCTAGTTATATGCTTACGCTAATAGGGCAAATTGAGAGAAATTAATTGTAAAGAAGTGGGTGCTAATTAAAAGATAGTTTAGTGGAAGCGAGAAGAGGCTTTTCCATATGCAGTGCATGCAATATGTCTGTTTGCTCTGTATGGACTGACACGAGGACAAACGAAGGAGGAGAGGTGGGAGAGATGGAACTGGAGAGGAGAGAAATGGAGGATTGATGAAATAGGAAGAGACATCCCGCTCTGACAGTAGTGATAGAGAGAAATGGAGTGTGTGTGGATGTGTGTGTATGATGTGATATTTGACTGCAGTGTTTTGTCAGTTTAAAGTAGGCGTTCACCCCTCATTCTCCCTGAGATAAAACAAAAGAATCACCTGTCTGTGGTAGACTGCTGATAGCTACCTCCCAAGATATGGCCTATAATTCTCTCTTTTTTCACACAAATAGGGCTTTTTTTCACACAAATTCACAGCACAATTTTTCTCTTGACCAAAGATGTCACTGTAAAAAATGTTTGTCATTTTTACAGAAAAAGACTGCAAAAGTGCTTCAGTAACAACCTGTTAATTGCTTAACTTCAATTACTTTACCATAAACAGTGAAAAAGTGCATTATTTTTACTGCAAATAGTTTCAAAATAGTTTTTTTTTTTGCAAGCAAAACTATGAATTGCCATATAATTTATGATGAAAAACAGTAAAAATTCCCTGCCCCGACACATGACATTTGAATAAATTTTAAATAAATAATCTTACTTTTACTTCTTACTTCTTACTTCTTAATTTTATCAGCAACGTTCATGTTACGAACTGCTCTGAGACTTGGGTTGAAGATCCAAATGCAGATTTATTGGGACAATCTAGAATCATAATCCATATTACAGGAGTAGTTTATATGACGGACTACCTGTCACTTTGATTTATGACCCTATGATTTTTGGCTTTATGACATGTTTATGACAGATGTTCACCTTATTTCCGGAAGTCATAAAATGTTATGATCTTTTTATGATGTTTTATGAGATCCGCAGGTGTGGGTTGTCACCTCTGACCTCCGCTTCCGGGGGGGCTGTTTGTGTTTACAGGGGCCATATGCTTTTGTGTGATCAGGAAGGGATTGTGCAGGACTGTTTTGATCTTTGACACTGTATATTTGAGCTCTGATTTTAGGTCTGAGTTTTTGAGCCGATATGTCAGGGATCTTGTTTTCAGCATTCGCAGCATCCATGTCTGTAAATGAAACAATACAAATGGGTTTAAGAAAAGCATTGATAAACAATGTAGATAAAAATAGTAAATATATAAAATGAGTAATGGAGTCTCCCAAAACTTGTATATTTAAGTTCACTTAACTTGGTGCTCACGTTGACTGTACTTAAATTAAGTTCACCAAATTTGGTGTTTATATAATGTACTTAAACTATTAAGTTCACTTAACTTGGTGTTAAGTGTACTTACATATTTAAGTTAACTCAACATGGAAATTAAACTGAAATTAGAAATTATTTATAAATTACAAAGTTCTTATTTTTTACTGTAAGCTTTGTGCAAACATAGCAAACTGAAGAAAAAAAACATACTGAACAGCATATTGAATGTCTTTATTGATTTAAATTAAACGACATTAATGAAATTACAGTACACACTGCTGTAATGGAATTGGGACACAACCACACTGTACAGCACTGTAAAGGTAGTAACAGTAGTAACAATATCGCATCAACTAATGTGCTACAAAAATTGTAGAGCTCTGTGCACTCAATTTAAACATTACACTTTTTAGCCTGACAATTGTTAATATGTAGTGAGCATGTAAATGTAGCAATAACTAAGTTCTTATTACATTTGACTGTTTAAGCTTTGTGCAATCATACTGAGCTGAAATAAAACATACTGAACAACATATTCTATGTCTTTGACAAAAATTTCACAATACTAATGAAATACAGTACACACCATACTGTAATGGTAATGTAACTGGGTTACAACCACAACTACTAACTATATCAATTGACTCTGTGCACTTAATTTAAACATACTTATATTCTTTTCCAGATAGCAATGTTGACATTGATACAATGTTGAGTTTTGATCCAAACCATCATTTTGGATGAGATTGACATTTCAATGTTTAAAGTGTGTTGGATCAGCATTGAAATTGTGATGAAAGTCAACAGCACACATGGGTGGAGATGGTGACATTGACCTGACAGTGATTTGTAGTTGATGAGCACAAGATCATGCAGGTGTGTATCTCTGCAGAACACTAGTCTGTTGAAAAATGGTTGAAAAACATCCATTGCAGTTTGAAATTGGCCACTGATTGGTAAACACCCATTTTGGTTTTGCATGTGCACTTCTCAGTAGTTTAATTGATGCTTCATCTTTAGAGAGTCTTGTGTGTTGAACCACCTGACAATTGCATGACTTCTCTAGCACAGTTAAAAAAAATAATGCATCTACCTTATTATTTCTCTCTTCCTTTGTTTTGCGTGCTTGTTATTTGCATTCAATTTGTTACTGACTGTAATTAGAAACATTAAAAAGTTATTAAAGTGTTTGAATAAAGCATCCATTTTTCTACATTCTTAAAAATGCATCTTGCTTTAGTAATGTTTATTGGGAAATTTCTGAATATAGTTCTAACATCATTTAACATATTTCTTGAAGTGCAAGAGACATGAACATGAGCAAGAATGTCACACTTCACACATAGCCCATGTCTTCATCCATCAGTGCTTGCAGAGCACATTTCTCCTTTAGTAGGAGTGAAGGCAGATGAAGATGGACAATTAAAAAAATGAGAAGCACCCTCCTGATAATGCTGACATTGATTATACATTGAGTAATCACCTGGGACTTGATGCTATCCTGTGCCTTAACTCCTGCTCCCTGATTATTGTTTTATCAGGTAATCATTCATATTCCTGAATCTGTATTAAATTTGGGGAATGTAACTTATCTACTTTCAGTTTAGCCTGTTTCGACTGAAACACAATCACAAAAAACTACATCTTGTGTTTATTGAGAAAGTGACGGGCTATTTTGTGATATTTAAAGAGATTAAGGTCTACATAAGGTGAATCTGCAGCTTTAAAGCACCCAAACTGAAAATTGTCATCATTTATTCACCCTCAAGTTGTTCCAAATCTGTATGAATTTCTTTCTTCTACTAAACACAAAAGAATATGTTGGTAACCAGACAGTTGACAGTATAGCCATTGAGATTATTTCCTACTATGGAAATCAATGACTACGGTCAACTGTCTGGTTACCAACATTCTTTAAAATATCTTCTTTTGTGTTCAACATACAACTCAAAAAGGTTTGGAACAACTTGAGGGTGAGTAAATGATGACAGAAATTTCATTTCGGGGTGTACTATGTAATTTATGTAATTTATGCAATGGCCATAGCTCAGAGGTGTTTATTCCTCTAGGTGTTTATTCCTCTTCATGAAGAGTTTAGCTCCTACACAATGGACCCTTTTCACAGACTGTGATGATGCATTTTAATGGTCATCAATATCGTAAATACTGCAGCGTTTTTTGTATTTTCATTTTTAAAAGATTGTATGTGCATTTATAACACTAATAGTTCGTATTATATTACTTTCGCATCAAATTACAAAAAACAACTTACCGCTGCTGTGAGGGTGTTTCTAATACAGCGTCTATGGGAATGATGGTAAAAATAACATATTTCTCTCTTTTCACTGCCGTTATCAATCTCACTCTATTTTGTCCCTCTTTTTGAAAGTTGTGAAATCACTATTGTTGCGTTTTTCTTTTGCTATTTGAGCAAATGGGGATGCAAAAAATATATTTAATGTATTCTCTCATTCACCGCTATAAAAATGAACCCAACTATGACGACTTCCACTCTGAGAAACCCGGAAATGTGAAAAGGGTCTACTGTCTGGAAGTTTTCATTGATCCTAATGACCTTGATTAGCTGCTTCAGGTGTGTTTAATTAGGGCTGGAGATAAACCTGGTGGGAAAAATCAGACACACTTTCTTTTGATATTGAAGCATTAATAGATTTGACAAAATAGAATAAATATACAGAATTTAACGATACTAATCATAGTTTGAATATTTTGTGTTGAGTAACTTTTTTGTTGTGTTTAGTATATTAGCATTCTTGAATGTGACTGTATGACAACTGAATTGACTTGTTCTTAAGTAACATTATGCTTTCTTTTTCAGATTTCACAGAACCCAAAGGACGTAAGACAGATTTTTAAAAAACCTGAACCGTTGGACCACCTGTATAATGACATCAGACTTCTGAAACTAATTTTATTTTTTAAGGTTGTAATGCTTTTGTCCTATTTCTCCCCCTTTCTTTTTTTAAAGAATGTTCTCTTGATTGTGTTAAACTGGTAAATAAAATAAATTGACTCAACTGTTGGGAAGGTGTCATTTGCTTGAAAAGGTTTTCCCCAAACTTTGAAATGGTCAGAAATTTGTTGACGAACCATTGAAGTATATAATGTTGTTTCTACATTAACTTGGTACATCAGATGGCAACATTGTTTTATGTTGTCATTACATTTCAGTTGTTTTTTCAGTTTCAACAAAAGTGATTTAGAATCAACATCACATTGTAACATTGATCAAACAATATTACCAAAGATAATTTTTTGTTCATTTCAATATTGATCCAGTATCCGTGATGTAGAATCAATCATAGTGTAACACTGATTCAACAATATTTCCATTGATTATTTTTGTTAATTTCAATATTGATTCAACATCAGTGATGTGTAATGTTAATTAAATAGCATTACCATTGTTTTTTTTGTTCACCGTTGTTTCAACATTAAATGGGGGTGCAAATGTGATATGAACTGACATCAGTTCATAATGTTGATTCAATGATATTATCATTGATTTTTTTGTTGACTCAACACTGACTCAACATTGTTTCAATAATTATATGCTTACTGGTCATTTTTCTTCAATCGTGTTTGGACCGATCTGAATGGGGTTGCTAGTAAAGGCTTTTACATAAACGAGTGGGATGGAGCGACTCGAAATCTGCGGTACAGGGTGACAAAGGACCGTAAGGAACCAAAGCCTGATGATTACTCATATCAACCTGCTGGAACAAGACTCTACATGAGCAAAACCGCCTTAAGTTGATGAAACACCGCGAGGAGGCCGAAATGAACTTTTGGTTTCAAAGCAGTGATGAATCTGATGAGTGGGATCACGACTGGCCAATTCCAGAGGATGACCCCTTCGAATGCTGTACAAAGAACCTTGTTCTCTGGTGATGCGGCATACCTATGTTACACGCCATCTTTTCAACAATAGACAAACTGTTTAAGTTGAGTTGAGTTGTGTTTATTTTAAGCATTGCTGAATGATCAATCAGCATTTAATCATGGTTATGCATGTCAATATGTGTTGAAAAGATTAATGTGTTACAGCAAAACCACTATTTCTGCAATGATATTGTAATGTACAATGAAATAGTAATGTTCCTTGTTATGTGTTACTTGACATTATCAGTGTTCCTTGCTATATGTTTAATTGCTTTTGTTTAACTGTGATTGGATCCAATTTCACTCGCCTCTAATAATCTGTATGTTACATAATAATGGTTTAAATTGTAGAATATTGTTTAAAAGTGTTTGTATATTTTTGGAAAAAACATTAAAATTATTATCCATGTGTTACATACAATATGTACATTGCGTTTTAATTTTACTTGAGACAAATTAATATGATAATGTCAATAAAAGTATTTAACTGAACATGTCATCTAACATTATCTTTGGTAAAAGTTAACTTAAAGTCTGCACAAAAAGAAATTCCATCCTATCTACTTTCTGTTACATAACAGAAGGGACAGAGACAAGGTGTGATGTTTATTGAGTACCAGATGAAATGAACGGAAGTGCAGGTGAGTGAAATAGAAGTTCGTGGGCGTCTGATGAAGATATCTGAATGACCAGTCTTTGTACTTGCAGATGTAGCGGGGTGGAGACAGAACTGGAGGTTAGGGGTCAAGAATGTCATTTCTAGGTACCCACGAGCATTCCTCGGGACATACCCCTCCCAGTCCACAAGATACTCGAGAAGACCACCACGGCGCCGGGAGTCCAAGATGTCATGCACCTGGTATGCGGTACCGTCTTCTACGATGAGTGGAAGGGGGGCTTCAGCGGCTACGCCAGGCTTTGTGGGAACAGAAACGGAGGGAAAGTGAGGCTTCAACAGGGAAACATGGAAAGTGGGATGGATTCTGTACTGTGGAGGTAGCTGGAGTTGATACGTGACCGGGTTGATCTGCTTCACGATGGGAAAGGGGCCAATGAACCTGGGACTTAGCTTCCTGCATTGCAGACGCAATCTGATGTCCCTGGTGGACAGCCAGACCTTCTGACCAGGTAGGAACGTGGGGGCGTTGGAGCTACGAAGGTCGGCTGTCATCTTGCGTCTGTGCAGGGCCCGTTGAAGCTGATGGTGTGCGGAGTCCCAGACCTTCTCGCTCTCCCGGAACCAGTAGTCGATAGCTGGAACATCCGACGGTTCCCCGGACCAAGGGAACAATGGAGGTTGGTAACCAAGTACGCACTGGAATGGAGTAAGACCGGTGGTAGGTTGACGCAGGGAGTTCTGTGCGTACTCGGCCCAACCCAGGAACTGGTTCCAGGAGTCCTGGTGGCCGTGACAGAAGGTACGGAGGAAGCGACCGATTTCCTGTATCTTCCTCTCCGTCTGCCCGTTCATTTGTGGATGGTACCCAGAGGAGAGGCTGACGGTCACACCTAGGAGTAAAAAGAAGGCTTTCCAAACCCGGGAGATGAATTGAGGTCCTCTATCAGACACAATATCCTCAGGGATTCCGTAGTAACGGAATATCTTGTTAAACATAAGTTCGGCCGTCTCCATGGCAGTGGGTAGTCCTTCCAACGGAATCAGGCGACATGACTTGGAGAATCTGCCAATGACTACGAGGATACATGTACATTTGTTAGAAACTGGAAGGTCGGTGATGAAATCAACTCCTAGGTGTGACCAGGGTCGATTGGGAACGGGCAGAGGATGGAGCTTACCGGAGGGCTCTTTGAGATGGCGCATTCCTTGCAACCCCTCACGTACCTTCTGACGTCAGATGCCATGTTGGGCCACCAGAAGCGCTCCTTCAGCAGCGAGAGGGTTTCATTGACCCCTGGGTGGCCAGTGCCCAGTGATGTGTGGGACGTGTGGATGAGGGGAGTGTGCCGTGTCCGTGGGATGTACAGCAAACCTGGTGGGCAACCCGGCGGAGTGTTGGTGGAGACATTGGAGGAGGGCAATGTTTCCTCAGACCAGGTGAAGGGATTCACGAACAGCTTCTCTGGAAGAATGGGTTCACACTCCTTGGAATTTTCTTTGGGGTTGTAGAGACGGGAAAGAGCATCCGCCTTTACATTCTTTGGACCAGGACGATAAGAAATGGTAAAATTGAACCGTGTGAAGAACAATGCTCAGCGGGCCTGGCGGGGATTGAGCCGTTTGGCATCTCTGAGGTATTCAAGGTTCTTATGGTCTGTGAGAACTAGGAATGGATGTTGAGAACCCTCCAACCAATGCCTCCACTCTTCCAGGGCCATCTTGATGGTGAGAAGCTCCCAGTTACCGATATCATAATTTACCTCCGCCGGGTTGAGTTTGTGGGAGAAGAAGGCACATGGGTGGAGTCTACTTGGGTTCCCCTGCTGCTGTGACAAAACGGCTCCCACTCCTGTGGTGGAAGCGTCTACCTCGACGACGAAGGGCTTAGTTGGATCTGGATGCACGAGGAGGGGAGCAGAGGTGAAAGCTTCTTTCAGTGTTTCAAAGGCATGAGTGGCCGCGGGATTCCAGGACAGAGACTTATTTTGTAGGAGATGAGTGAGGGGACATGAGATGATACTGTAGTCTTGGATGAAACGACGGTAAAAGTTTGCAAATCCTAGAAATCTCTGGAGTTCTTTGATGGTTGATGGTGTGGGCCAGTTCCTGATGGCCTCCACCTTCCCCTCGTCCATCCGGATGCCACTGCTGTCGATGTTATACCCAAGGAACTGCACTGAGGGCTGATGGAAGGAACACTTTTCGGCCTTGAGGTATAGCTGGAACTCCCTCAGGCGTTGCAGGACCTCCGCAACGTGGTGGCGATGTTCGGCCATACTCCGGGAGTAAATCAGGATGTCATCTATGTACACCAATACCGACCTGTGGAGGAACTCCCGGAGCACCTCATGTATGAAGTCCTGGAATACGGAGGGGGCATTGACTAGTCCATAGGGCATGACGAGGTATTCATAGTGTCCAGCAGGGGTCACAAAGGCTGTCTTCCACTCATCCCCCTCACGTATCCGGATGAGGTTGTAGGCGCTGCAGAGGTCCAACTTGGTGAAAACAGTGGCACCACAGAGATGTTCCAGCGCCGTTGGAACGAGAGGAAGGGGATAGCGGAATTTGACGGTAATTCTGTTGAGGGATCGGTAGTCGATACAGGGCCGCAAGCCTCCGTCCTTTTTTGCCACAAAGAAGAAGCTGGAAGCAGCAGGGGAAGTAGACGGATGGATGTATCCTTGGTCCAGTGCCTCCTGGATGTATTCTTCCATTGCCTTCTCCTCCGGTTGTGACAGAGGGTATATCTTCCCACGGGGGACAGACTCACCCAGAAGCAGATCGATGGCACAGTCCCATGGCCGATGGGGAGGCAGCTTGGAAGCTCGCTTGGGGCAGAAGACGTCGCTGAAGGGGGCGTAGCATGGAGGAATATCCACTGAACGATTCTCAACAGGACTCTCGATGGAAGGCGTACACACTGGGATATCATCGGTACGTGGAATGGAGGGGACAGGAAGAGCGGAGAAGCAGTTTGGGAAACAGCTATTGCCCCACTTCAGGATCTCCCCAGTCTTCCATGAGATGACGGGATTGTGCTGCTCTAACCATGGGTGCCCTAAGATCACGTCAGCGGTGGATTCCTCCAGAACCAGTAAATGTTGTTGTTCCTCATGCAGAATACCCACTTGGAGCTGGATGGGACCTGCGATGGTACGAACCTGTTTCCGGCTGAGGGGTCTGCCCATTACCGAGTGGATCTGGTAGGTGGACGGCGTAGCGGTGGTCTTGAGCTCAAACTGACGGCAGAGGGCGCCAGAGATGAAGTTGCCGGCTGACCCAGAGTCGAGGAGGGCACTAACTGGAAGGGTGACACCGGCAGCAGTTAAGTGCACAATGGTAGTGATTGGCTTCATCTTATGGACGGAATGAATAATAGCACTCACCATGGGACGAGGAGGACGAATGGGACACTTGGAGATGAAGTGCTCAGAGGAACCACAGTATATGCAGAGACTCTGGGCCAGCCGCCTCTGCCGTTCAGACGGGGTGAGACGAGTGTTCTCCGGCTGCATGGGCCGGTAACTGGTTCTGGAGGGCTGACGGACTCTGGTCGGCGGAGGGAAGGAGAGAATAGTGACTGGCCCTGGTGCTCTTCGAGACACGACTGCATACGAGTGGCGAAGCGGATGGATAGTTGGATGAAGCGTTCAAGCCCGATGGTATCCTCGTATGCAGCGAGATGCAACCGCACACGGGGATCCAGACCCTGACGATAGGTGGTCAGTAGGGACTGTTCGTTCCATCCGCTGGCGGCAGCCAACGTCCTGAACTGGAGGGCATATTCATTGACAGACATATTATTCTGCTTTAAGTGATATAATTGCTCACCGATAGGAGCATCCCAGGCTGGTTTTCCAAAGACCTCCTTGAAATGTGAGACGAAGCTTGGAAAAGATTGAATAATGGGGTTATTCTGGGTCCACAGGGTCTCTGCCCAGCGAAGTGCTTTACCACTCAATTGTGAGAGAATGAAGGCTACTTTGGAACGATCATTGGGAAATAAGTGCGGTTGCATCTCCAGGACCAGCGAACACTGTAGTTAGTGATGTTTATTGAGTACCAGATTAAATGAACGGAAGTGCAGGTGAGTGAAATAGAAGTTCGTAGGCGTCTGATGAAGATATCTGAATGACCAGTCTTTGTACTTGCAGATGCAGCGGGGTGGAGACAAAACTGGATCAAGGAAGACACTGGAGGATCACACAGGACGAGGGAACACGATGGAGACTTGAAAGCACTCAGGAGACAGGTAAGGGTTGTGGAAGTCCGTAAGGTGAGTATGGAGGTAAGAGAACTACGTGCTAACGAGACCGGACAGTGACTGAGTGTGAGAGAGTGTCTTTTGTGCTGTGGGTGATTGCTGTGCTGATGGGATGCAGGTGATCGTGATTAGTACTCTGGTGAAGGTGTGCGCTGTGATTGGATGACGTGGGAGCCTGACGTGTCTGTGGAACTTTCTTGTTTTTGTTTGTTTGTAAATCATAACTGGACTGAGTTAAAAAGATTGTTTTTTCAATTGCTAACATCATTTTGTCATATCTGTAGTCACATTTTCCAAAACTTTAATCACAATTAGCACAACATCGGTCTGTTGTTACCATACCTTTAACACAATTCATGTTGTTTTCACACAATATGCAGTCAGTTTAAATCGATTCTAAAATGCTTAAATTTTCTTTTCATACAAGCTTACCCAATACCAAAATCATGGATTCTTCTGATCTTATTTACAAATGCTTAAACACAGTATGTCACAAATGAAGACCTAATGTTCCAATCTTTAAATATAGTATAAAGCCTCTTCATCTTCAACAACAGCAGCAGCTCAAATGTATTGAATCATAAAATAAATAATAAAATACAAAAATTAAAAAATTAAAAAATAAAATTATATATATATATATATATATATATATATATATATATATTATTTTTATTTTTTATTTTTTTTATTAATTCAATAAGTTTGAGCTGCTGCTGTTGTTGAAGATCCATGATATACACAAAAACAAAGACTGAAACAACTGATAAGCATTTTAAGTAGCAGATCTCTGAAATATTTAGTAGTGTTTGGAATCATTGCTGAAGTTCTTTCCATTATTTGGACATGCAGTAAAAATAAGACTCTGAATTGTATTTGTTCAGTGTGGATGCACAACAATACAGAGGAGCAGAGTGATACAATAATGTCTGGGTGAGGGAGAGGAGTAGTTGGATCAGGACAATGGGAGAAGGAGAGGTAGAGGAGAGAATGTGTACATTCTTGGCAATGTGGAAAACATCTAAAAGTGAATGAGTCATTACTTTATAGAACACATTTAACAAAATTGTAGAATGGCTTACAGTAAAAGGAAACTGAATTATACAAAAAACAATGGTATTCATATTGTCTACAGATAGAATTGTGCATTTACCTGCAGTTTTTCATAATGCCATCATTTGTTAGTATGTTGCTAGAGTTTTGACAGAATGATTCCGTTTTGAATAGGGTTTGCTGTGTTTTGATTACATTGATTACATTTTGAAATGTAGATTTAGTTTTTAACAAAATATGGTTTTGGGCAGAAGCTTAACTATGATGTAGGTGTGTTGGACACGCTTAACTATGATGTAGGACAACAGGGGGGTGAGTGCGTTCCCCAATCTGTCGTCCTGATAAACTCTGCGCAGAGACCAATATCAGGTTTGACGACTGCATCGGTCATTCATCGAGCATTCTCTCCCCTCCAAAAATATATTTATGGTAGTATAAATACTATGTAAATTACTCAACGAATATGGCAGTTTAATGCATTATTTGATTAAATCAACCAAATGCTGTACTGGAACAAAGAGTAACACCAAGATAACACCAAGCACTCACTAGCAATACAGCTAAATGCAGGAAACATAGTTATTAGACAAAGTGTAAAGAGAAAACATGCTCATAATTAAAATTACACACGAAGAAGAATGGTGATGTTTTGAAAAATTAAAGTGGTAAAACACTGTGTTTCAGAAAATCTTGAACAAAATCAAATAAACATAAATTGGTCTGGTCAGACTACCGCTATGAAAAACTTTGCTGGTTATGTGTGCACGAGGCAAAGAACAGTATCGCCGTTAAAGTCAAGATATCTAACTATTGTGTGATTTGGGTATTTGAGGTTTACTTAAAGGAACACACAGACTTTTTGGGACTTTAGCTTATTCACTGTATCCCCCAGAGTTAGATAAGTCCATACAAACCATTTTTATCTCCCTGCGTGCCATAACTCTGTCTGACGCACCCAACGCTAGCCTAGCTTAGCACAAAGACTGGAGGTAAATGGCTCAATCTAGTCTACTGCTCAATAAATGACAAAATAACGCCAACATTTTCCTATTAACATGTAGTGATGTGTATAGTTACATCGTGTACTAAGACCGACGGAAAATAAAAAATAGCAATTTTCTAGACTGATATGGCTAGGGACTATACTCTCATTCCTGCGTAATAATCCAGGAATTTTGCTGCCGTACCAATGATATTACGCAGCGCATGAAAACAGGCTAACTTCCGTAAACATAACCAATGTGACAACCTGCTTGCACAGAGAGCGTGCTGGGGACTATTTTCAGGCACTGCGTAATATTATTGCGCCTGCTGCACCCATGGTACGGCAGCAAAGTTCCTGGATTATTACGCAGGAATGAGATTATAGTCCCTAGCCATATCGGTCTAGAAAATTGCAACTTTTCATTATAGTACACGATGTAACTATACACATCACTACATGTTAATAGAAAAATGTTGGCGTTATTTTGTACCTTATTGAGCAGTAGGCTAGCTGGAGCCGTTTACCTCCAGTCTTTGTGCTAAGCTAGGCTAGCAGTGGGTGCGTCAGACAGAGTTATGGCACGCACAGAGATAAAAATGGTATGTATAAACTTATCTAACTCTGAGGGATACGGTGAATAAGCTAAAGTCCCAAAAAGTCGGTGTGTTCCTTTAACAGGGATCAGTCAGAAATCAGTGAGAAAGAGTCAGAATGAGCATTTGTGTATATGATGTTAGGCTTTATAATAACTGTTTGATAATTGGCCAGAGGAGAACTGGCACCCCGACTGAGCCAGGTTTCTCCCAAGGTTTATTTTTCTCCATTATGCCACCTGATGGAGTTTTGGTTCCTCGCCTTTGACTTGGCTTGCTCAGTTGGGGACACTAAATTTTCAAATAAATATCCAAATAAATTTAATTACTAAACTAAATTAACTATGTCAACTACATTACTTGAATATATATGATCATTGAACTGAGCTGGATGACATCACCGTTTTCTCCAGAGCAAAATTCGGTTGCATTATTTTCCTGTTTAACACTGTGAAGCTGCTTTGAAACAATCTGCTTTGTAAAAAGCGCTATATAAATAAAGTTGACTTGACTTTATTTTATTTACTTATTGCCATAATAAAGATTTGCATGGTTACATTTATTTCACCGTATACCGTTACTGAGTCTTAATAATGCTGACATTTTTTATTAAAAGACATCACAGAGGACCGCTTGAGTAACAACCTAATCACGTCTTATTTACTGTTAAAGGGATAGTTCACCCAAAAGTGAAAATTTAATGTTTATCTGCTTACCCCCAGGGCATCCAAGATATAGGTGACTTTGTTTCTTCAGTAGAACACAAATGAAGAGTTTTAACTCCAACCGTTGCAGTCTGCCAGTCGTATACATGTGAGTGATGATAAAATCTATGAGAGTAAAAAAAACATGCACAGACATGCAACATAAGTGAGGTCAATGTACACGATCTGGCGTAGAGATACGCAAGAGAGATCACTTCCAGCGCTTGCGTAAACTACGCCAGATCGTGTACATTGTACATTGACCCCACTAACCAGAAGTGACTGGAAGTCACCTATATCTTGGATGCCCTGGGGGTAAGCAGATAAAAAAAAAATCAAAAAAAAAATTCTGGGTGAACTATCCCTTTAAGTTTTTACTACTTACAGGTACCCAACAACCCAGAACATGTAACACTATCGCAATTATTCATAAATATAAGAACTCATGCCTGATAAATTACCAAAACATGACGACACATTGGCGTAGTTGGGCCTGTTTCATGGAATAACTTATCAAGTTTACTTTTTTATTGGAGTTGTGTTTAGAGACGCGTACAAAGAAAATAGTGTTAACACGCCATGCTCGACTGTAACATGTTGTAACTAAGTGTAATAGATAGACACGTTTTAAGCATAGTAGTTGTAAATGTAACAGAAAAAACATCAAGACTCACTTTTCATGTTGATGCATTGTGTCTTGTGACCACTTCGTAGACAGACCAGAAGGATGACCTTATAGAACATCACGGTTTAATTTTCTTATGCTGTATTTATTCATTAATTCTGTGCTCAAAGAATAGGCTTCATCTAAAAACTGTACAAAGAAACAAAATGTAAAACTGTCACCCAGAGGTGGGGAAAAATCTATCAATGTTAAATACCTCAGGGGGAAATAATTTGAAATGTTGTTTTCTCAAAAGAAAAAAGTTAAGTCAAACATTTTAAAATGTTTTCTGAAGTGATAATTATGTGTTTGTCACAAACACATCCAAAGGGTTTTCATGTGTGTAAACAACTCGTGTACATTACGGCTCACCCCTGAAGAAACAATGCTGGTTATCAGGCTATTTTAAATAAATTAAAGAATAAAACAAAAGTTTTGTTTAAAGACAATAGTGAACATGTCTTGCTTTAGTAAAAATGTTTAAAAATTATGGGTGTATTTATTTTACTTAGAATTTGGAAGTGAAATGTGCATTTTTTATTTTGCAATACACACGCTCATGCGCACACACACACACACGCACAAACAAAAAAAACACACAGACGCAAACACACGCACACACACACATCTCTTGCAAAAGCAAACACTTCATTCAAAACTTCTAAAAATGTTGTTTTTGTATAGTAACTACACATATACCTCATATGATTGGTCACGGTTAACTACACATGGATGTGAAAAATGTACAACATTACTATATTGTGTATTTTGCTTGTACAATGTGCAGTGTACATGTATGTGCACAAATACACTGTATGCAGTATGTATGCACAATTGATGTACTTTACAGTTATTGAGCTGAACTGAATCAACACAGACTGAACTGACTTTAGAGCTGCATTACAGCAGAATTTGAATATGTTAAACTATATTTGTATTGTATAAATGCTACAGAAATAAAGGTGTCGGCGTATGTATATTTAGTATATACACTTACCTAAAGAATTATTAGGAACACCATACTAATACTGTGTTTGACCCCCTTTCGCCTTCAGAACTGCCTTAATTCTACGTGGTACTGATTCAACAAGGTGCTGAAAGCATTCTTTAGAAATGTTGGCCCATATTGATAGGATAGCATCTTGCAGTTGATGGAGATTTGTGGGATGCACATCCAGGGCACGAAGCTCCCGTTCCACCACATCCCAAAGATGCTCTATTGGGTTGAGATCTGGTGACTGTGGGGGCCATTTTAGTACAGTGAACTCATTGTCATGTTCAATAAACCAATTTGAAAGATTCGAGCTTTGTGACATGGTGCATTATCCTGCTGGAAGTAGCCATCAGAGGATGGGTACATGGTGGTCATAAAGGGATGGACATGGTCAGAAACAATGCTCAGGTAGGCCGTGGCATTTAAACGATGCCCAATTGGCACTAAGGGGCCTAAAGTGTGCCAAGAAAACATCCCCCACACCATTACACCACCACCACCACCAGCCTGCACAGTGGTAACAAGGCATGATGGATCCATGTTCTCATTCTGTTTACGCCAAATTCTGACTCTACCATCTGAATGTCTCAACAGAAATCGAGACTCATCAGACCAGGCAACATTTTTCCAGTATTTGTAGTGGAGATGAGTGGTACCCGGTGGGGTCTTCTTCTGTTGTAGCCCATCCGCCTCAAGGTTGTGCATGTTGTGGCTTCACAAATGCTTTGCTGCATACCTCGGTTGTAACGAGTGGTTATTTCAGTCAAAGTTGCTCTTCTATCAGCTTGAATCAGTCGGCCCATTCTCCTCTGACCTCTAGCATCAACAAGGCATTTTCGCCCACAGGACTGCCGCATACTGGATGTTTTTCCCTTTTCACACCATTCTTTGTAAACTCTAGAAATGGTTGTGCGTGAAAATCCCAGTAACTGAGCAGATTGTGAAATACTCAGACCGGCCCGTCTGGCACCTACAACCATGCCACGCTCAAAATTGCTTAAATCACCTTTCTTTTCCATTCTGACATTCAGTTTGGAGTTCAGGAGATTGTCTTGACCAGGACCACACCCCTAAATGCATTGAAGCAACTGCCATGTGATTGGTTGATTAGATAATTGCATTAATGAGAAATTGAACAGGTGTTCCTAATAATCCTTTAGGTGAGTGTATTTACACTATAAACAGACATGCAAGTAAAAATAATGTATTTCTTTATACAGTATTAAAGTGATCAATTAATCTATAAGTGTTTTCACACATGATCATTGGGTAAACAGTAATCAGTAAATAATTGGCAGTGTTTTCTGAATGAAACGCAAGTGCTGTTAGTTTTAAGTGATGTCTCTAATGTAGAAAACTGTGTTTAGCGATTTGCAAAAGTTTGCTTTACAAATGCAAACTGAGTGTAAAGCATATAATGTGTTTGTAGTTTTGCAGACCAGGTTTGAAGATTAGGTATATGAGTGTATCCTTTCATTGAGGGGGTCCCAAGTTCACTTTTAGTGTGTAAGCAATTTACTGGTAAGTGTATTGAGCCATTTACTCGTCACTATTAACTGATTATAATTAAATCAGATCAAAGAGATTATTTAAAACACTGTTTAACAAAATTCTTAAAAACTTTTGTTTTAGTATAAAATATTGGCACAATTTTCTGTTAAATTGACCACATTTTGGGGGTCTCCCAGACAGACAGGATGGGAGACAGTTTGTTGAAGGAAGGAAGATTTAGCTTTCATAACAATCAATGAACATGGAGTATATCAATTTAGCATACTGACCACGTGTTTGAAAGCATCGACACTTTCCGCTTCCTCAAGACTGGGGAATTAACATCTAGCCCATTGATCTACAGTACTGGTCAGTGTATAGGTGTTGGCTCTGCAATATAATACAGATGTAATTTCCCCTCAAACAAAGAGCATAGCTGAAAATAACAGCCTGGAACGGAGACATTTGTTAAAGGAAGGAAAAATTTAGCTTTGATCACCCCAATAATGAGCCTTTAGAGGTGCCTTATCCATCCTACCTAACTTTTTTAATACATGTTTGATACTTTCAGTGTCATTGCAAACCAAATACACAACAACAATGACACTCCTCCACAGACAGGAAAGGGCTGGCCCCACAGCCAAGCTGGAAACAAACTTCATTTTCAATTTATCAACCAACTGAACTGCATGCCTCTTACTTCAATTTGGGTAAGTTCTCTTAAAACTTTAATCTTATTTCATCTTATTACTATTTTTATCTACTTTATTTATCATTGCTTTTCTTAAACACTGTAAACCCTAATGCTGTCTTTACTTAAACAATCAAGTAATCTTGAATAAATATTACTTTAGTCAAGTTATTCAAAAATATTAGTTTGTTTAACTTATTAACCTACAAAATACATAAACTTAAGAATTCAAGTGTTATGAACTCAAAATCATAATTAATTACAATAGCTCACTCTGGTCTTCCTTTGATGTGATTGGCCATGCAAGGAGTTCTGCCTGGCAACAAGAGAACTATTGCACCGATTGGTGGATATTTGCAAAAGGCTGTCCTTTTCACCTCGTCATCTGTTGCTGCTGATTCAAATCAAGATGGGACTTTTTCCATCGTGTGAATCTTAAAGGGTTATTTCACCCAAAAATGAAAATTAGCCCATGCTTTACTCACCCTCAAGTCGTCCTAGATGAATATGACATTCTTCTTTCAGACTAATAAAATCGGAGTTATATTAAAAATTCCTGGCTAATCCAAGCATTATAAGTGACAGGAGACTCCATTACTCAGTTAAATTGAGGAAACAAGTTTACTCAAATCAATTGAGTTCAATCAACTTATTAAGGACATGCATGCTCTATTAAACCTAACAAATAAAATATTATTAAATCTTATTTCATATATTTACTATTTTTATCTACATTGTTTATCAATGCTTTTCTTAAACCCATTTGTATTGTTTCATTTACAGACATGGATGCTGCGAATGCTGAAAACAAGATCCCTGACATATCGGCTCAGAAACTCAAGGACCTGCTGGGCTTGAACCAGCTAGAGACCTGAAATCAGAGCTCAAATATACAGTGTCAAAGATCAAAACAGTCCTGCACAATCACTCCCTGATCATATAAAAACATATGGCCCCCGTAAACACAAACAGCCCCCCGGAAGCGGAGGTCAGAGGTGACAACCCACACCTGCTGATCTCATAAAACATCATAAAAAAATCATAACATTGTATGACTTCCGGAAAAATATGCGCTAGATCTCCTTGTGGGCTTGTGGCCCCCATTACCTTAGCAAAAAATAGAAAAACATTGAAAAAATCATTAAAGGGTAATATGACCATATTACCTTTTAATGACCATATTATCCTTTAATGTAGATGCCCTATACACTCACCTTTCCATATCTGATTGAATAGATGTCAAAGTGACATTCACACCCATGCACACACTCATATTAACAGATTTAATGGATTTAATTCATTGCTTAATATATTTCATGTCATATGTTTCATTCATTCATATCATAGGCGCCAATTCTGTGGGTGCTCCGGGGCTCGAGGAAACATTTATAAATTTTAACCAATCAAAAAATCTCTTGAAATTCTGGAATCTGATTCAACCATATTATGACTTCTGGAAAAAGAGGTCAAAAGGTGAACATCTGTTAGGGTCATAAACATATCATAAAGCCATAAATCATAGGGTCATAAATCAAAGTGACAGGTAGTCCGTCATATAAACTACTTACAGGCAAAAGGTCAAACATAGGGGCAAACAATCCAAATGAGCAACAGGGCAGAAAACACAGGCTAAAAGGGTAATCCAGAAAAAGGGCAGAAATAGAAACAAATACCAAGATACAGGAAACTAGGATAGCAGTGTAACAACATACAAGACTTTGCATAGAACACAGGGCTTATATAGACACAGTTAACAAGGTAGACACAGCTAAATGTAATCAAGCATTAACATGCTTGGTGCTGATGTGTGAATGGTCTCTTAATGGTAAAAAGCCAGAACGCAGAAGCACAGCATATTTGTGTATTTACCGGTAAAGTCATTCATAATTTTACGGTAATTTACCATGATTGCTGTGTGCAGTTGTTGGTGTTTGTATTGTTTAAATTGATTTAAGTGATTTATATTTGTTACAATTAAGTTCCTAATTATTTAGATTTTACATTTTAAACATCGTCATCAATCATCATACCATAAAGGCCAATTGAGTGGAATCATTCAATCTAAAATCATACTGGGATTCAATCTAAATTCTTTGACAGAGATTGTGCTATTTGATTTGTCTTTTATTATTTAATTACAGTATTCTGAATTATTCCAAAATTCTAAATTCTAATATAATTCTAAACATAGACATAAACATTGAATTTAGCATTTTACATTAATAATACCTTTTTCAAGATAAAATTCATTAAAAATTATATGAGATGTATTAAATATATTCTGAATAAATCAGACAGTTAGGATAAATATCTCCTTGTGGGCTTCTGGCCCCCATTACCTTAGCAAAAAATAGAAAAACATTGAAAATCATTAAAGGGTAATATGACCATATTACCTTTTAATGACCATATTATCCTTTAATGTAGATGCCCTATACACCCACCTTTCCGTATCTGATTGAATAGATGTCAAAGTGACATTCACACCCATGCACACACTCATATTAACAGATTTAATGGATTTAATTCATTGCTTAATATATTTCATGTCAGAGTGTAGAGATAAACGGATATTTATCTCATTTGTTTCCTGCTAAGGAGGACAACTGCTGTTCTGTCTCATAAATGAAATTACAGCATCGGTTTTTAATGGGATAACGGTGCTGCGTGATTAGACACCACCACATGTTCAGCAGCTCTGCACCCCTTTCCCAAGTCTATGCAGAATGAGGAATTTTTTTGGCGTGGAAAGAGTCGTGCCCAGACAGGATTAATGGCTGTCTGTGATTTTCGTTGTTTGATAAATCATTGTGAATTTGCAATTGTTTATTTGATTCATCATGTGGGCATTTTTAATCTATTAAATATGGAATTTTTTCATGCATGTGATCTGAAAGGACGTTACTGCGTTAATGTGTGAACCAGCTGAGATGAAATAAACAGAAAACTGGAGAAGCATGTGGCTGCCCACAGGGCAGTAATATAGTTCTGTTCACCTGGTGGGCGGCCTTTGCTCCTGTAAGACCCTTCGCTAGTGCACAAGCCTGCTGATTAAATAAAAAATACATTCCTGTATTAAGGTCCATCATTTCTGTCAAGGTCGTGAGTCAAGGTCACCATCGGCTAACAGCCTGCATATAGAAGAGAACAACTGGCAAAGAAGACTGTCTCTTGGAGACAAAGAGAGCGAGAGAATAAATGAGGGAGAAGAAAACATTAGGTAAAGACGCAACAGAATGACATCAGCAGCTGAGGGAGTACTCATCGCTGTAGGGTGACAAAACGGGTTTGTCTGCTGACACTCTGGTCTAAAATGTGATGAGTACAGTGAGCTTTTAGCTGATGTGTCTTCATAACTTAAAAGGCTTGTCTGATTAAGAAACAGAGAGATCAAGCAAACATCCACCTATTAAAGACATTACAAAACCGAATACACAACACACCACTCTAAAACATTAGGGCTATTATTACACTCAAATGTGCTGAAAATAAGCTCAGTCTACAGCAAAAGGCTCAGGTTGTAATTACAAGTGCAGCCCACATAAAAATGTGTGACAAAGAAACTGTTTGTTCATTATCATTATGCCAGCAGCCATATCACCCTGTAGCCCAAGGCTGGTTTCCCACTGAAGCTAAGCAGGGCTGAGCCTGGTCAGTACCTGGATGGGAGACCAACTGGGAAAACTAGGTAGCTGCTGGTAGAAGTGTTAGTGAAGCCAGCAGGGGGTGCTCAACCTGTGGTCTGTGTGGGTCCTAACGCCCCAGTATAGTGATGGGGACACTGTACTGTAACAAGCACCGTCCTTCGGATGAGACGTTAAACCGAGGTCCTGACTCTCTGTGGTCATTAAAAATCCCATGGCACATCTCGTAAAGAGTAGGGGTATAACCCCGGTGTCCTGGCCAAATGCCCTCCATTGGCCCTTACCAATCATGGCCTCCTAATAATCCCCATCCATTAAATTGGCTCTATCACCCTCTCCCCTCTCTACCTATCGCTGGTGTGTGGTGAGTGCACTGGCGCCGTGTACTGTGGCTGCCGTCGCATCATCCAAGTGGATGCTGCACACTGGTGGTGGTTGAGGAGAGACCCCTGACATGACGGAAAACACTTTGGGTTTACAGTAGTACATATGAAAGCACTATATAAATGCCTCATTCATTCATATCATAGGCACCAATCCTGTGGGTGCTCCGGAGCTCGAGGAAACATTTATAAATTTTAACCAATCAAAAAATCTCTTAAAATTCGGGATTCCGATTCGACCATATTTAGCGTTACCACATAACCAGACAGAAAATCTTTTAATTTCTGTTTACTTTCACTGTACTTTAAATTGCATATTAAGTAATTAACTCCAAAATTATTAGGTATAACAGCGAGAGAGCGACTCGCAACAACACTCATGGAAAGATAGGCCTATGTGAATGAAGATATGTTCATGTTTGTTTGGTAATATATTTGCAGTATGTTTCTCTTCACGAGTGTAGTTAAGGAAGTTAGGCACCACCGGCAAAAACGTAAATTGGCGCCTATGCATTGTATTGCCAATCAATGTATTCTAAATCACACAAGAGGAGGCCGGGACTGGTCACATAGTCACAGTAACAGTTGTCACATTAACTATACAGTTTTTATTGAAAAAAAAAAAATGTTTTCCCTAGCAGTGGATTTATACTGTATATTAGGCCCCGTCCACACGGAGACGCATTTAGCTGTATACGTAAAAATGTTGTATCGTATCAGCGGTTCGTCCACATGGATCCGGCGTTTTAGGAGCATGAAACCGATATCTTTTGAAACCGGGTCCCAGAGTGGATAAATCTGAAACCGACACCCTGCGTTTTCGTGTGTACAGCCAATCCATATATTTTGTGAAATGGTGATGTCATCACACCACGTCCCGCGCAGTAAAGACTAGAAGGAATACAGCTACGGGCACTGGGCATGCGCACATCAATATTGCATCATTTAATTACTGTATTTGCATTATTGTAAGGTAGGTGTAGGGTTGGGGTAGGTGTAGGCGTTAATAAAACACAATCTGGTAAGTAGCAAATGTATTTATTGTTATTTTATCGTGAGATTTTTGCTTTACCCCTTCTAGCCACAACTCTTCTTCTCCGTTTTTAGTGTATTTCTGTGGCAGAATTACAGCGCCACATACTGGCCTGGCATGTATACTACATCGTTTTGAGTCGTTTTGAGTCAGTTTCAGTGGTTTCGTGTGTACGCAGATATTTCTTGAGACGAGGGGGAAAAAAGATTGGATAGGGAAAGCTCTGGCTTCGTGTGGATGTGGCCTTAGTTTCAAACACCTTGTCCAAAAGCCTCTTAAGTTTCCTCCCAAACAATGAGAATTCTACAAAGAAGATATTTTGAAAAATATATTTTTTTATTATTATTATTTCATTTTGTTTTGTTTTTTCATACAATGAAAGTCAGTGCCAACCAATTCCAAATGTTTAGTTACCAACAATATCCAAAATATCATCTTTTATGTTACATAGAAGAAACATGGGCAGATGAACGTGCACTCAATGAATGCTGTGTTTACCACTAATAAAACTTATGCCAAATGATCTATTTTCCAACAAATATTTAAAAATAATAATAATAATAACACAGCACAGCTTTTTAACAGAATTGTAAAGGTTCAATCTTTAATTTGCAATTCAGTTATTATGTATCATTGACCCACAATTTGTAGTTCATTTTCATTTTAGATACTCCTCAAAACTATTTTAGTCAAGTCTTTAATTTCTACCCAATTCATTAATCATTTTTTATTATCATTAATTTCTCCAAATGGCTATACAGCATCCCATTTTTCTCAGTTTCCCCCCCCCAAGCGTTTCATTACTATCAAATGCTCTCAAGAATTCAATTCCTTTTTCCTCTTCTCTACGGTTTTATGATTTCTGTGTTGTTCAGTCCAGCATTTGACCTATACAGAGTCGGAATAAATCTCATAGGTCCTGATTACTATTCCAAAGAAAGTAAGTGGATCCTGAACTTCCAAAAATACCCGGAAAACAGTTCTTATGCTCGTTTTACAACTGTCCAAAACAATCAGAGAAATGGATTAAAACTTCACAGTTAAACTTGTGTGCCCTCAATACGCTCTTCATTATTTCCTTTGGCCTCATGGGATTTTTTTGGCCCAAGATGTATTTTTGCCTCAAAGTATATCTGATTTAATATCTAACAGAAAAAAAATAAATAAAAAAAATAAATAAAAATAATAATAATAATAATAATATATATATATATATATATATATATATATATATATATATATATATATATATATATATAGTTGCTTTTTTAATACAGAATCATTGCGTAAGTGCAAGTGCAAGTGCAAGTGCAAAGTTCGCAATCCTGTTTCTCAGGGTCCTCCAGATCTGTTGGATGAACAGAGGATGATTGTACCCTCCAGATGGTGTTGGATTTTCACACTGGACTCATTAGACATTTAATCATCTCTGGTCCGCAGAGCCACGAACCCTGAGGGACAAGGCTGTCCAGTGTCCAACGGCCATCTGACCTCACAGCCTGGCCATTGATGAGCCAAACAGAAAGAGAACAGACAGCCGGGCAGAGCGTGTCCTTTTGGAAATGGACCGTGCTGTAAAATTTTCCCTGGTATAGTGTCTGATTTGTGATACAGAAACCTTTACATGAACACAATGAATTTACAGCCAGATTTCTATGACTTTGATATCCAGTTGAACTCAAGTCTGGTGGGAATAATCATATTCAGATTGTAATAGGAGAGTGTGATATAGTAAACACTCACTGGCACTTTCACACGTGATAAACAGTATGTTACTCCTTGAATAATTTTGGAATTCTTGGGGCATTTATTCAGGTTAAATTATCCTAATGTCTATAATACACCCAGAGACCAAAGCCCAGTCAATTCTCATACCTCTTACTGCAGACACACATCACCCTCTCGTCCTGTGGATTCTCTTCAGGCACTTTCCATTCCATTTACTCACCAAAAGTTCATTTCCACTGAATACACATCCATCTATAAGCCAGAGGGATAAATGAGACTGAGAGCCGAATATCCATATTCAATTTCTCTCGTGCACTGAGGGATGCAGTCAGCAGAGTGCCAATTTAAAAAAAAAAAAAAACCTGCAGTGACATCTTTATGAGCGCATGTATCTCACCTGGATGAAGTCACTGAAAGCAAGTAAATCCCTGACATTTTCAGAATACCCATTACCAACTCCATTAAAGGGATATTTCACCCGCAAATAAAAATGATGTCATTATTTACTTTCCCTCATAGCGGTATGCTGTTATATTCAGGACACCCAAATATGATTATCCTCTTGCCCCTTTCTAACTTTTCAAGTATAATGGGTGTTTCTCAAACAGAAGGCTGCATCCTACCGAGACTGCGTCCTTCCCAGTCCAGTCCTTCTGAGGCTTGTAGGCTAGTGTCCTCCTCAGCAATTAAAAACTAGAATGAGACGGTCTAGTAAGTGTGCATGGCTACAACACACATGTTCCCGCCCCCACGTTCACAGCACGAAAATACTATTAACCTTAACACTTTGTATTAGAAACCTTTTCCTTTTCTGTCTTTCTATTAATGCAATACAGTGAATGACAGCTGTCTGCGGTCTCCCAGCAGCTTACATTATTGTCAGTTTAGTGTTAGTGATAAATTTACAGCAAAACAAAAGATAACATCTATGCTTTCATGTCTGAAAACATTATTTTTGTCTTACATTTCATAATAAACTCAGACGAGCTCAGTACCGACTCGTTTTCCATCAGTTTATTTTAGTGAATTTAAATGTGTGCAAAGGATTGTGGGGGATTTAAGGCCACAAAGGATACATCCGATGCATCCTTTAAAACAGGCTGAATGATGGACGCGAAACGAAGGCTGCCTTCCAAGAATCCTTCAAACTGAGATGGCCTTCAGCAACGTTTGATGACGTGGCAGCCGAGATATGAGAAACACCCAAAAACTCATTTATATTGTCCAAGAAGAATATTAAGCATGATATTATAGAGACAACACATTGTTTACATGATTAAATAACTGACTTTTAGTATTAAGTTAACTTTTCTAAGCTTTTCCACCAACTTTTAGAATAATGTTAGATATTGAAACCTGGAAAGAAAATGTATAAATATAAAATGTAACTAATTTAATGCATTTTTTTAGTACTTTAACAGTAAATACTGTTTTACTCTCAAACTAAAAAGTGCAAATATTATTGGTTGCATGACCAAACCACATCGATATTGCAAGGGTACCTAAATATGATCCCTTTGTGTTTTACCTACTTTTTGTGTAATGTAAGATTCAAATGTATTTTTTTAGCACCCTTTACACAACAAATATTGTCCTGTTTTATTCTCAAACTAAATAGGACGCAAGTTAGATGCCAGTAACATCAAACATCATTGGTTCTTGTGTGAGTTGTGACAAAACCACATGGATCCAAGGAGGTTGCTTTTTTTTTTACAAAATTTTGCACAAATCGTACGAATTAGCCACCTTGTAAAATACGCACAAATTGCAGTGAGATCGGGTTGGAATGACATGAGGGTGAATAAATAATGAGAGCATTTCCATTTTAGGTGAACTGCCCCACAGATCTGCAATGTGAACTTAAAAGTTATAGACTATGAAACCTCCGGCAAAATCTGAATGAAAATCTTTTATTAACTCATAAACAGGATAGTGAAAATCCACCTAATTAAACTCATGAGAGGTTACATAGAAGACTAACCTCCTTGATTAAACATGCCTGACTGACATCTTAGATCAGTTTTGGCAGCATGCAATAATTACATTGTCACTTCTCACCAGAAATCAATAATTAACCGTTCAATGTGAATGGGCCTGTATTCAGTGATTATCCTTAGCTTAATTAAAAAATAGATTCTTTACACCATAATCAAAGAGATTCATATTCAACCCCACGTTATTCCATCACTGCCGCTATTCAAAATGAAGGAATCTAGAGTGGTAATTTGATGATTCTGCTTATTCATTGAAAATCCATGGTGAATAAATATCCGATTTTTTTTGTTTAGGTATTAAGTAAAACCGTAAGTCTTTCCTGGTGTAATCTTTTTTCCTGTTTTCCATCTATTTCTCATTAATGTTGTATAATGTATTAAAGAGGCTCACAGCCTGCCTTCCTGAAACCCTTTTTCCATTCCCGCTTTGAGTGGTCCGTTTTTCCCAAGTCAGCAGAGTGTGTGCTTTCAATTTGACGCTGTGCTTTAATATGAGGACAAAGCTTCCCACAGGTGTTTCATCTTCTGAGTTACTCAGGCCTTGGTGGGAATGACAAGGTAGGGAATGAGGTGACAGCAAATGTGGACTATGTGTCTCTCACACTCACACATTGCCAGACTTCTGCATACTGCAGGCGAATTTAAGCTGAAGATTTACAGTATATGGGGCTTTTAAACACAGTGGTCATTAAATAGGCAGTGGGGTACATCATCCAAGTGCTCAATGAATCCAATGCCAATAAACGGTATATTATTTCCGAGGGCTGTTTGCTTAGGGTAATGCTTAAACGCATAGTTACCTGACAAATATAAATAGTAAAATCGCGAACCTGACTCTCCATCTTTCTTCCACTCCAGATAGGGGTGTTTTAGGTTATATTTTTTAAATTTTATTTTCTTATGAATATTTTAATCCTATTTCTGTGTAAAGCACTTTGAATAACCAGTGTGTATGAAAAGTGCTATATAAATAAACTTGCCTTGCCTTGCCTTATCCATTCACTTGGCATCTGCTTCTACATTAGATCCAAATTCGTTCAAGGCCGTAGTGAATAGCCTGATGTTAAGAGGCTACAGTTCTTTAATGCACTGCCAAACGCTAGCCTTTTCATTGCGCTGCATGATATAATTATTGTGAAACACTTTAAATTGCCATTTAAATCATGATTTCAGACTACAACTGACATTAAAGAAATATTCGGGTTATTTGCAACTTTGTGTCTACGGGCAGCATCGGTGGTGTGCTGTCAATTACCACAGACAATAATGAGCTCAAAAATGAGCCGGTAATGTGTTTACAACTTGCAACGAGAACCTAAGGTTTAAACACAGAAATCTAAGCTAAGCTTGTATTTTTGATAAAGTGCTTAGATAAAATCTTCAGGAGAAATAATGTTACCTGAGCTGTTAAATTGTCTAAATAAATCATAATTTTTCAAGTGGAGTTACTTTTCAATAACTTCTGGTTATGTATTTGCAATGTAATCTGAGTCTGTAAAACTCCATATGAACCGTGTTTTATGGATCATGTAAAATTAGGATCTTTTAGCTTCATAAATTACATAAACAATGTGTAGTTTGGTGCCAATTCTTTCGAAATGGCGTGATGTATTTTTTTTGCATTTACTGTAAACACATTTTCCACTCGTTTACACACATAGGGATGGATCTGTGGTAATCAACAATTTGCCAAAATTAAGTTGAAAAAAAAAAAATCTTTTAAGGCTTGCTTGGAAACATTTTTTTTTTACTATGGTCCACACTTAAGACCAGAGTTGGCTGTCACTCTTGTCAAAAGGCTCATCTAAATCGTTGAAGCACATGTTAAGGACAGCATAACTGACCTGTCCAAATGGGACTGTCACAGGGTCTATCAGTATACATATGCCATATAATTAAACCTGACAAATCGTCTTCAGTTTAGTAAACCAAAGAAATGTGTCTGTCTCTCTCTCTATCTATCTATCTGTCTGTCTGTCTCTCTGCCATTCAATCAGCCTGTCTAACTATCAATACATCTCTCAATCAGTCTGTCTGTCTTAAATCTTATCTCATCTTGAATCTCATCAAATATAAAGCTAAAACAGCAAGTTCAGTAATTCAATTTGTGATATTTTAAAAGGAAGGTAGTTCAAGTGTTTTGTAATTACATTTTGTCTCCCTACCTTTTTAATAGTCTATTTATTGCAGCAAAGCAACATTCACTCATGCAAGTGAGACAGCGAGCGTTTTAAAAGGCAATGACTCCTCTCTCTATTGGAGAGGGAAAGCTTCCTTTTGCCTTGCATCTATGTCAGGCTCACAGATTAATGAGCAAACATGGCGATAGATTGTGTGGAGGAGGAAGGTTGAAGAAGGATGAGAGAAACTGGAAAAGGATGAGCAGAGGACGGACACTGCTGCATCAGCACTCCGATGGACATCCATCTATCCTGCTCTGAAAACACACACACACTTTAAATACAACCTTATCTCATTAATGCACACATGACCTTCCGCCCCTTTCCTCCCTTTCCCCCATACAGTGCTGTAAACACACCAAGGCTGATGTGCAGCGAGTAATTTGTTTAAACAGAGCACCATAATGGATTGCCTAATTTGCCTTGCTGATGTAAATGAATGGCTCAGTTAACTCACGAGTGTGGGAAAATTCTGTGAGTGGACCTGGAGGAGTCACAATGTAGAGTTCAGTATGTATGTATGTAACCTAGATTTCAAAGTGACTGTAAAATCGCCCAGCACTTAAGGTAGATGGAACCTCCCTGTTTGAAAGGAGAGAAAGTCTGTCTTCCCTTTTAAGGGACAAGAGAGGATTAGCTGTTGCTTTGAAGGGATGAAAATAAGATTTGTTTCGTTCTACTAAATCACATCAATGATTCACCAAGGCAAACTAATAAAAGATACTTAACTTAAGAGATGGACCCAAATACCTTTCCAGTAACCATTTAGTCCATAACATGCCTCATTTCCTGACAATATTCAGCATTTTTCTTAGAAGCCTCATTATTCACAGAAGCTTTAAGATTTTAATGGCAGGTCCCCATTATGATGAGTAATCCAGATGAGTAATCCGAATTTACATCAGCCAATCAGATTACATTATTTTTGAGGCCAAAATGAGATTAGATTGAATCTTTTGAGAACTGAAATTGGAAAAAGATCATATTATATATTATTTATTATACACTCACCTAAAGGATTATTAGGAACACCATACTAATACTGTGTTTGACCCCCTTTCGCCTTCAGAACTGCCTTAATTCTACGTGGCATTGATTCAACAAGGTGCTGAAAGCATTCTTTAGAAATGTTGGCCCATATTGATAGGATAGCATCTTGCAGTTGATGGAGATTTGTGGGATGCACATCCAGGGCACGAAGCTCCCGTTCCACCACATCCCAAAGATGCTCTATTGGGTTGAGATCTGGTGACTGTGGGGGCCATTTTAGTACAGTGAACTCATTGTCATGTTCAAGAAACCAATTTGAAATGATTCGAGCTTTGTGACATGGTGCATTATCCTGCTGGAAGTAGCCATCAGACGATGGGTACATGGTGGTCATAAAGGGATGGACATGGTCAGAAACAATGCTCAGGTAGGCCGTGGCATTTAAACGATGCCCAATTGGCACTAAGGGGCCTAAAGTGTGCCAAGAAAACATCCCCCACACCATTACACCACCACCACCAGCCTGCACAGTGGTAACAAGGCATGATGGATCCATGTTCTCATTCTGTTTACGCCAAATTCTGACTCTACCATCTGAATGTCTCAACAGAAATCGAGACTCATCAGACCAGGCAACATTTTTCCAGTCTTCAACTGTCCAATTTTGGTGAGCTCGTGCAAATTGTAGCCTCTTTTTCCTATTTGTAGTGGAGATGAGTGGTACCCGGTGGGGTCTTCTGCTGTTGTAGCCCATCCGCCTCAAGGTTGTGCGTGTTGTGGCTTCACAAATGCTTTGCTGCATACCTCGGTTGTAACGAGTGGTTATTTCAGTCAAAGTTGCTCTTCTATCAGCTTGAATCAGTCGGCCCATTCTCCTCTGACCTTTAGCATCAACAAGGCATTTTCGCCCACAGGACTGCCGCATACTGGATGTTTTTCCCTTTTCACACCATTCTTTGTAAACTCTAGAAATGGTTGTGCGTGAAAATCCCAGTAACTGAGCAGATTGTGAAATACTCAGACCGGCCCGTCTGGCACCAACAACCATGCCACGCTCAAAATTGCTTAAATCACCTTTCTTTCCCATTCTGACATTCAGTTTGGAGTTCAGGAGATTGTCTTGACCAGGACCACACCCCTAAATGCATTGAAGCAACTGCCATGTGATTGGTTGATTAGATAATTGCATTAATGAGAAATTGAACAGGTGTTCCTAATAATCCTTTAAGTGAGTGTATTATAACATTTAGAACTAATCTTTGTCTCATTCACTAAATCTGTGAATTTATTCTAAATTCATGCTCAAATTTAGAGTCAACTACTTGCAAAAGTCACATACTTCCAATGGCTTTAGAAACAAGACATTTGTTAAACCAACTTTTTAAATGATTAGAACTGCAAAAGTAAGTGACTCTACAAAAGTATTCATTATTTCTGAGTAACAAAAAATAAAGCAAATTTGCGTGAGAACATTTTCTGAGCACATAAATACGCAAATGATACAACAACATCATTAGTGAATGAGGCCCTTTGTCTTCAGTGCTTTGCTAAAGTAATGTTTTAGAGCAGAACGCAACATCTTGGCCTTTGAGGCGATTATCTGTTCGTTGCAGCTTAATACCCAGTGTCTGTCCAATTCCCAAATGTCAAACGTTCAATTCCAAATTCACAAATGTCTCCTAACTCTCCACAGACTGTTACACCACTGAGTTTAATATAAGAATCGATATTCAGGAGAGTGGCCGTGCGCATTCAGGAGGTGAGTGTTTTTAATTGATTTGCAACAACCACAGATAGACCGCAGGGAAAAGAATCTGCTAGACAGCCAAAAACTCACCCCGAGTTCTTCATCCCTGCCCTCAATAATCTCTGGTAAGAGAGTAATGGAGTGATCATTTAATATGTGTTCTGACAGCCTCTTTGTCTCCAATGCCAAATTGCCTCTCTTTCTCTGCATTATTGTGACGATGAAATATGACTGGTAAACATGTTTGTTCAAAAACATTAACCTTAATGCAAAACAATGCATTTGGCAGCAGGTTGCAATTTGGACAGGTGTACTAAAGTGTCATGAGTTCGAGACAAAACACTTGTCTATTTGCCAGTGCTGCGAATGCTCACAAATCCTTGTTTTTATTTATTCATTTATTGTTCCTGTGAGAAAGAGTGCCATTTTCCTCATATTAATCCAAGAGCCTATCTCTCGCTGACGGAACGGCCATCTATTACCACCCTCCTCTGCTACCGTGTCCTCTCCCCTGACTTTGAGAAAGCACTCCATCATGTTTGTTTGTGTCCTGACAGAAAGCCACACTGTTTAACCAAACCAGGAAGTTGCACGGCTCCATTCCAAACTCTTGAATAATGCAGATGCAATAAGTTGCGCATGTGATAATTGCTACTCTCGATCTTAGCGTATTGAGCACTGAAGTATCAAAATAATTTGAAAAGAGGGAGTGCGGCTCCCTAACTCTTTATATTGAACGAGAGGCAATTATACCAATGTGCATCAACCCAAAACAGAAATCAACTGGAAAGGACTGTGCTAATGATTTACAACACAAACAGTAATGATGCACAGATGCAGAAATGTTATCTGCCACCTTGATTCATGTCAGCATTGCCAAGATCAATAACTTCCGGTCTTAACTATCATTTCCATTATCATTTCTCAGAAGTTGCGTTACTGCTGCAGACTCCACTACTCTAGCGCACATTCACAGCAGTTTTTTGGGGATTACACTTTGCTTTTCTGAGGCTATAGCTACTATATTTCCCTTCCCTCTGCAGATTGTCCCATCCAACTATTGCTATCTGCCCACGAATAAAGTAAAATTGCTAAATAAATGTAATCAAGTGCACCTTCGCTACTTAGTTTACTGAAAAATATAACCATGGGACTAGACTCTGGTCTCTGTGATTTCAACTATTTGAAAATATAGAGAAAATCTCTCTCTCTCTCTCTCTCTCTCTCTCTCTATATATATATATATATATATATATATATATATATAATGCTGGTTAATGCTGGTTCTGATAGAAAGGTGTCAGAATACACAGTGCATCGCAGTTTGTTGCGTGTGGAGCTGCATAGCCACAGACCAGTCAGGGTGACGATGCTGACCCCTGTCCACCGCCGAAAGCGTCAACAGTGGGCACGTGAGCATCAGAACTGGACCACGGAGCAGTGGAAGAAGGTGACCTGGTCTGATGAATCACGTTTTCTTTTACATCATGTGGATGTCAATGTTCTGCTGGGAAACCTTGGGTCCTGCCATCCATATGGATGTTACTTTGACACGTACCACCTACCTAGGCATTGTTGCAGACCATATACACCCTTTCATGGAAACGGTATTCCCTGGTGGCTGTGGCCTCTTTCTGCAGGATAATGTGCCCTGCCACAAAGCAAAAATGGTTCAGGAATGGTTTGAGGAGCACAACAACGAGTTTGAAGTGTTGACTTGGCCTCCAAATTCCCCAGATCTCAATCCAATCTAGCGTCTGTGGGATGTGCTGAACAAACAAGTCCAATCCATGGAGGCCTCACCTCGCAACTTACAAGACTTAAAGGATCTGCTGCTAACATCTTGGTATATAATGGGTTTTACACACACACACACGCACACATACAATTTCCATTAGTTCTTAAATTACAACAATGTCATTGTATTAAAGATAAAAAAATAAACAATAAAAAAAGCTTATTTTTTCTGTCCAGTCAAATGCTCTCTAGAATCTGAAGCATCCCGCCCCCTAAATAAACGATGAAGCTGTGGCTGAAATCGGTCATTTGTTCACACATTTACTATTTTCTACATGGTGAATGGCACATAGTGCACTATATAGGAGATAGGGAAAGATTCAGAAATATGCTTTCAGTTGAGACGAATGAAGTCTGGTTTCACGTTAGTTTCACACGCACCGCACACAGAGACACAAGAGCACAGAGTGGATCATATGCTTGAGTCAGCACAGACCACAAAACGCATCGGACCCATTTGAATTCTGCACAGAATGCTGTATTTCAAAACGATATGGATTAGATTATGATAAGGAACGGTTAGAGATTAGGAGGAAACTGCGGCT
This sequence comes from Rhinogobio ventralis, assembly GCA_039654625.1. Classification (NCBI taxonomy): domain Eukaryota; kingdom Metazoa; phylum Chordata; class Actinopteri; order Cypriniformes; family Gobionidae; genus Rhinogobio; species Rhinogobio ventralis. The sequence goes on from CM077201.1 coordinate 17,090,512, forward strand.
TTACCGAGCTGAAAGGCGCTAGTCAAGCTGTAATATAAACTAAACTCTATTGGCTGTTTTAAAAAAGGGGAAGCGCTGTTCGATATGTCCCGCCCTGTCTTTCTGTTTCAGGGAAAATTACATCAACACATTGAATAATGCTGCAGCTGTGTCCCAATGTGAAGGCTGCGTGCTTCAAAGGAGACCGGACCATAACCAGGTAAATATGTAGCCTATGGTTAAAAACAGAACATGATCGTTACACATATCTTTTTCCTATTATTTTTCCAATATTATACCTATACCCAAAAAATAAATTAAATCCAGTTCCATTACTATTATGCAGATTTGGTATTTTCTTCTCATAGTGGTAAAATGAAAATTTCTCACTTGTAAAAAATTGCCACAGACCCCCTGACATCCCCTTCAGAGCTTTCACTTTGAAAAACTCTAAGCTAGATAATGCAGTATTTTTTTATGCATATGTAAAATATGGTATAGTATTATCTGCCATAATTTGTCCATCCCTGACTACACCTGACTCCACCAGTAGCAAAGTGTTGCTAGCCTCCAACCCTATAAAACGTGACTCCATGCACTCTTTTTTTCCTTTCTCTCTTCCTCACGCTGCCCTTCAGTACTTCCGAACTGGATAATGCACTGTAAATGCCATAAATGTTTAGGTAGGAGACAGAGCTGCACTGGGGTTAGTCTGTCTGGGCGGAGGTGGATTTAGCTCTGTTGGGGAAACACATCTCCATTGGATATTAGATGACATTTATTGGAATGCACCTGGCGTCATGGGAACCGTCAATCAGATGCAAAGCACTTCTTTCCTAAGCTGTTTACTTGTAGCCGCAGACACAAATCAATCCAGTGTTCAAACACACACACAGAGACAGAGACAAAATCATGATGTAAGATGGAGTCTGTCTGTTCATGTTTGCATAATGTTTGATTTAGCTTTCCTGTTCTGTTCTAGTTATTTCTATCAGTTTGTTTATTGGTTCAATTCTCCTCCATTCCCTAACTGTTTGTTTCTATGGTTACTAATTGATTAGGTTCCTCAGTTCAGGTGTGTTGTGTAAATTATCTAGTTAGTTTCTCCCTCTGTTTGCTATTTAAGCCCCCTGTTTCAGTTAGTTCCTTGTCTTGCTTTGTTAATGTCCATGTGTAATGTTGGTTGTGTTTATCCTTGGTATTCTCTTGTTGGTTTTGTTTATTCTTCAATTAAAGGAATATTTTGTTCATCTTCATTGGTGTGTGCTCCACTGCAGTCACTATCTGTGACAATATCAAAGTGGTTTACCAACCACAAAGATTTTTCCTAGCTCCTGAAGCTAATGGAAGTATGTAAAATTGATATCTTGATATAATAGTTGCTCAATTTCAAAAATGTTTGTTCAGTTAGGCTCTTCATATGGCATTTTAAAGATGGTGAGTGCTCACATTAAACCTGTCTGTACTGTATAATTCTAAAAGTAGTGGGTCCAATTAAAGGCAGATTTACATTTTGCATGATTCTCTTCACTCCAATGGTATTTTTGTTATATATAAGTAAAAGACCTGGGTGTTATTACAGCAAATTGTCTTTAAAAAAAAAATATTTCATATGTTACAAAAACAGCCATCTTCCACCTCAGAAACATCACTAAGCTACGGAACATGCTAACTGTTTCTGATGCAGAAAAGTTAGTTTATGCATTCATGACCGCTAGACTGGATTACTGTAATGCAATACTAGGTGGATACTGCATCATCAATAAACAAGCTACAATTAGTCCAAAATGCAGCTGCTGGAGTTCTCACAAGGTCAAAAAAACATTATTATATTCCCCCCGTTTTATCAGTACATTGGTAACCTATCAAGTTCTGTATCGATTAGAAAGTATTGCTACTGACCTAAGGCCCTAAATGGTTTAGCTCCTGTATTTAACCAATATTCTATTGTCCTACAACCCATCATGCTCTTTAAGGTCACAAAACTCTGGACTTTTGGTAGAACCTAGGATATTTAAGTCCACTAAAGGAGGGAGAGCGTTTTCACATTTGGCTCCTAAACTCGGAATAGCCTTCCTGATGATGATATCCCAGTTTAAATCTAGATTAAAGACACATAACTTTAGCCAAGCATTCACTTAACACACCTCATAACCTTGAACTCCAGTTATGTCAGATCAAATGCACATGATTTTCTTTGCTTGAAATGTTATGAACAACAGCTCTGCTAATTATTTTCCATTTGCTTTTCTGTTTTATCTTAGGATGCTCATCCTGAGGTAACCAAAGAGTACATCAGCTCCAGTTAGGATCCGGCCTCTTATGAAGACTTCAGTTGCCCCAACACCCGTGAAGAGATGGCTCCAACTCCTGCGAGGACTTCAAATGACGCAAAAACTGAATCAACATGCTAAATTTTCTATTGTAATCACTATGTTAACAACTTAATAATTACTTCAATGAGCTCATTGTTTCTGCCTAAAATGTATAAATGATGTTAGCTACCTGAATAATTTAAATATGTTAGTTTCTCAAATACATTACTTGGACACAGTCACCTGTGAATCAAAATGAATGTGAATTAAATGTGAATTGAATGTGAATCTAAATGAATGTGAATTGAATGTGAATCTAAATGAATGTGAATTGAATGTGAATCTAAATGAATGTGAATTGAATGTGAATCTAAATGAATGTGAAGTGAATGTGAATTAAATGAAGTAAATGTGAATTGAATGTGGTGAATGTGAATCTAAATGAATGTGAATTGAATGTGAATCAAAATGAATATGAATTAAATGTGAATTGAAATTAATGTGAATTAAAATGTGAATTGAAATGTGAATCAAAATTAATGTGAATTGAAATGTGAATCAAAATTAATGTGAATTAAAATGTGAATCAAAATTAATGTGAATTGAATTGAATGTGAATCAAAATGAGAAGTGAAATACAATGTGAAATGAAATGTGAAATGAAATGTGAGTGAGTGAGTGAGTGAGTGAGTGAGTGTGTGTGTGTGTGTGTGTGTGTGTGTGTGTGTGTGTGTGTGTGTGTACATATACGTGCATAAAAACAGTGGTGAACTGTGGTGAAAAGTCTGTTCACTTCACTTAAAATTCACCATGCTAGCTACTGGTAATGTAGCATTTAAAGTGTATGCATAAAAAAGATTTTTACCTTTATCATTCGAAAATGAAGATTCTACATTCTCTATTCAAATACTGTTTTCAAACACTGCCAGATATTTTACTTTGTAACATTTTAGAAGACTTACTTGAAAATGTGTAAATATTTGGAATTTAACACTTCCAGATTTTAGAGGGGAAAAAAAGTCCTGACATATATGCCAGAAAATCAGGTCACTAAATTATCAGTGACATGTAACACTGAGGAAGCATATCATTATGGAATTCTATAAGCCTCTGACCCATTTATCTAATTGGTTTAATTGGTGTAATGTGTGCAAAGCAACTCATCCTAAAAATTTGAGAGCTAAATCTCAAATTTCAGTTCCTCAGGTCAATCTGTTTTTACTATTTTTATAATTACATGAAATGTCTTCGATTCAATTTTATTGCTGTATGAAATTCTACCCACAAACTAGCCTGGATGCCAGCCGAACTTATCCCCGCCCACAACATTTGAGGTCGGGAAGTTCGTTCAGGACTTGATCCGTTGTGGAGCAACTATGCTCGAACCAGAGCTGTTCGGACCAATCAAATTGTCAGGAGCGATTGGGTTGAATTCGTTCTAATCCGAGAACTTCTTCATATATGCATTCACCTTTATTATTTCTCTCAAAAATGATGATCGTGTTGGTAAGTACTCTGTGTATCCTTAAATTCTTTTTACAACACCGGTCAACAACAAGATCCTTTACACACTCATCTTCTTCTACTTCTTCCAGCGTGCGTGCAGTTGAGTTCTGTTAACAACTATGTTTCGCTCAACATGCGTCACTACTCTGCTCTGATTGGTTGTAGGTCTATCCTGTTGAGTGCAGAGACGTTTTCTTTCCTGGTTCGGTTGAAACACACCCCATAATCACAGCCCAATGGAGCAGTATCAGACTCATATTCTGACTAGAGTCTGAGTATGACGACGTCAGGCTACCCACAAACACCTCTCTGACTCACAATTACTTGATCTGCTCTCTTTTCTTTGGGCATGTTAACTATTATAAATGCACTGTTATGAATCCTATGTGAGCCTGCCATCGACCCCCTGTAGAGACCTCTCTGGTGTAAAGCCTGAGTGTTGTAACATCAACACGAAGAAGCCTGCAGCTTAGAATAGCCCCTGCATCTTGCATTATCCCAAATTTACAGTGTTTATCCGACAGCCAGTCATCCTGAGAGGCAAACAAAAATAGAGCCACAAGACTGAAATGGCTTATGAAACAGAGACACAGTGGGTTGTTATTTATGACAGAGTATCACCATGTTGCCAGGCAGCCCTTGTATTCTGTGAAGAGGCCTGATATGTTCTCTCTTCATGCTGATAAAGAGTGATTAATGAAAGAGAGAGTCAGCGTGCAGCAATGTGTCACTGTCCTGTCATGATCAACCAATCACCCCCTCCGTTACAGTAAAGTGTGAGTCCGTCACATACCATTACCGTATTATTGACCGATTCAAATTCAAATGATCTTTATCATGAATAATATTAGTTCTTGAGGCATAACAAGATGCCAATAACATTTTTTTTATAATTCTGAAAGAACTTTAGTTGGGAAGGCTGCTATGATGCTGAATTTACACTCTCAAGGGTGAAAACATCAAACTTGAACTGATATGAATTTACACAAAACATAACTAGAATTAAAATATACCATAACTTTGATAATTTTGTCAGTCTGTTCATTTAGAAAACTGTCCAAATGGGAATAATATATCTCGATTCAATGCTAGAGTGAGAGAACAAATTACAATGAATCAGACTTTTCAATGCTGACAGATAAAAAGCCATTTAGGATGAAATGATTCATTATAATGAATCAGACTTTCCAATACTACACATCAGAGAGAGCCATTTAGGATAAATGATTCACTAGATTGAATCTGACTTTCCAATGCTACACATGAGAGTCAATTAGGATGAATAATTTCACTAGAATGAATCAGACTTTCGATGCTACAAATGAGGGAGAAAGAGTCATTTAGGATAAACTGATTCACTACAGCGCTAAAACTAACCAAAGATATTTAATGTACTACCCACATATTTCATGACCTAACTCGGATTGCTCCAAGGAAACAGTTCTGCAAACAGTTGCCTACTAGTTAGTTTGATGCAAAACCAACTGCTTTAATACTAACTGCCAAATTTATACAGTTATGTGTTGGACGTAGGGTTAACTGAATTAGACAACGTTACAAAACAATGTTATTAAACATGACATTTTGCTTCCCTTGTGACCCTTAGAGCAAATATAAAATAAATATTTGATGACAGAACAGATGGCTAAGAATTTGTCTCAAAGTCTAAAAGTGAGACATGCAGTAACAGCATCTCTAAATTTAAAAACAGCAACTTCTCAGTCTCGAAACAAGTCTTAAAGTCTCAAAGTTTTTCATGCATTTTTAATACAGCTAAACAAAAACATCTGAAAATACCTTCGAAAAATGCAGTCCTCAATACCAGCTTGCCCTACTACATCTATTTGTAAACCTGCTGAGGTGTAAATCACTCAGCATATGGTTTATGTCAGGGCCTTAATATGGAACTGCAGTTTCTCAATTCCTCATTCCAGATTGACGACTTCATGTTTAATGAATAAGGTATTATGTGATCTTATAAATAACTCATAACCATAACGTTGACATTCACCCTAGTCCCGCGGGTACGTATGGATCGGACGTTCAATTTTGTGCAAATGTTGACTCAGGGAGGTTCTTTATGGGGGTAGAAATGTTGCTTTGTTTGATACTGAATTCTGCTGGAAGGATGCCTGGACTTTTTCTCCGCGGTGGCCTGCTTCCTCTCCTCCTTTCAGAAAGAGGCTGGCAGACAGGCATGCTCGACACTTCACAGAAATTCTTTCATTTGGAGGCAGTTTTGTAGCTGGCAGTTTGGCTGTCAGTTGGGGATCGGTGACCTTGCTGAACGGGTTTGCCGGCGAGAAGGAGGGACAATGTTTCCTGGCTTCTGCTGCGGCCTGTCAGACTGTTATCAATGCAATTGAGCAATGGACTGCAGGGAAACGGGCCTGAATAACCCAGGAGGGGCCGAGATGGGCCCATGGGAGGAGGGACGGGGGTCTGCAGGTGATCATACCAGGCTGTGCGCTGTTTTGTTGACTTTCTGGCTGTCAGCCACTGTAATGAAGTTAAATGAGCAAAACATGCCCGCAGAGAAGGAGAGAGAGGAGGGAAGGATGATCACTACAGCCGAACAAAAAGGAAGTGAACAACAGAAGCGAGATGGAGGCGAATACAGTCAATCAATACCCTTTTTACTCTCTCTCTTCGGCCTCTCTGTGTGCTTCTACGTGTCATTTCTGTGAAAAGAAAAGTCACCTTTAGATGCTTAATGGGATATTTTAACAATAGGGATTCACAGTGCAGGCAAAGACTTCCTTTTGTTGTGCAGTTATGTGACTTCAACCAGAAAATGTAGTCAGCCATTAGAAGAAAGGTTGAAAAAGCCATTAAAACAATTGCATTCGACAATTACCTTAACATAAAAACTAGACTGTCCGCTTTTTTAAACTCGCAATTTTGAGCGTTGAATTATTGGATAACTGCAGACTCCTTCAACAACACCTTAACAGCTGCATTTGTTGGAGAGGGAGGAAAAAAAATTGTAAAAAATTATTCAAAATGCCATTAAAATATTGCCTATTTTAAGGTTTCATTACTTAGTGATTCAAGAGTGAATGTTTCAAAGCTGAAGAACTTCAATCAAATGGATGTGAAGTGATCTTGAGAAGCTTTAATTGTGACGTGTGGGTTTTAAAAGCAATAAGAGTAATTTGTGACAAACCTGAAAAGATAGCATTCAATTATTGTCCATCACAGGTCTGCGGTTGGTGTCGGCACAAGTGATTAGAGAAAGGGTTTCGACTTCTCATAACAGAAAACAACCTTAACTTTGTGACCACCACAGAAGTCACTCTTTGATCATTATGGTCCCGGGGGTTACTGGCCAATTATCGGGCAGTACAAACAGCTTCCTGGCATTCGCTGTCTCTTTCTTGGTGGTAAGTGAAATTGACAGCTGCAAGGAGGAAGCAGCAGGAGGTTACAAGATTTTTACGATCTGATTGGCATTATTCCTCCCTCTCTCTCACTCTGTCTGCATCACTCACACCTCAACTTTGCTCCTCCGTCAGTTCTGCCTCATCCATGAGACGTCTGGGATCAGCTCATTTAGTGTTGATGACTCAGGATTTTATGCTTCCAGGGGAAAGACAAATCTTTGAATTAGGATTTTCTGAAGCCCTATGAATTTCACGTATCAAAAATATGAAAAAAGCATCTCAGAAATTGGACCTGGACCTAAAAAACACACAAAATGGAGTGCAAATTAACAAAACACAGCAATAACAGTGGACCATGGTCAGGGTGGATGTCATATTTAATTTCCATGTGAATGAAAATGAGATGTACAGTCCTTTCAATGGGTTGTACTGTTGTGTGTATGTGTGTGTGTGTGTGTGTATATGTATATGTATACATGTGTATGTGTATGTATATGTATGTATATATCTCGATCAGGCATAACATTATAAAGTGAATAACACTGATTATCTCTTCATCACGGCACCTGTTAGTGGGTGGGATATACTAGGCAGCAAGTGAACATAGGGGGGGAAGGCTGGCCTGTGTGGTCCAATCAAACAGACAAGCTACTGTAGGTCAAATTGCTCAAGAAGTTAATGCCGGTTCTGATAGAAAGGTGTCAGAATACACAGTGCATCGCAGTTTGTTGTGAATGGGGCTACATAGCCGCAGACCAGTCAGGGTGCCCATGCTGACCCCTGTCCACCGCCGAAAGCGCCAATGAATCATGTTTTCTTTTACATCACGTGGATGGCCGGGTGCGTGTGCATTGCTTACCTGGGGAACACATGGCACCAGGATGCAATATGGGAAGAAGGCAAGCTGGCGGAGGCAGTGTGATGCTCTGGTCAATGTTCTGCTGGGAAACCTTTGGTCCTACCATCCATGTGGATGTTACTTTGACACGTACCACCTACCTAAGCATTGTTGCAGACCATATGCACCCTTTCATGGAAACGATATTCCCTGGTGGCTGTGGCTTCTTTCAGCAGGATAATGTGCCCTGCCACAAAGCAAAAATGGTTCAGGAATGGTTTGAGGAGCACAACAACAAGTTTGAGGTGTTGACATAGCCCCAAATCTCAATACAATACAGCATCTGTGGGATGTGCTGAAACAAGTCCGATCCATGGAGGCCCCATGTATATGTATATATGTATATATATATATATATTGAAATGATTGAAAATGAGGATGAATTAGCATACTCTAATTGAATGCCACGCCCCTTTCAGTGTTTCACAGAGGAGGGTGTTGAACTCTGAAGGACAGCTGTAGTATGACTGACAAGTCGAGATGAAAGCACCTGCATTCACATCCTGACACGACCTCCCAGGACGGAAAGCAGCGAGTATGTGCTTACACTCAAAGGTTGAAAGTAGCCAGCAGTCTCCCTGGTCTGCAGTCTTAATAATGTTATTGTATGGTTATACCTTTCAAAGTGATCCCCCTCTCTCTCTTTCTCCATCTTTTGTTGGCAGGAGTTAGTGTTCTCCTCATGGGTCTCTTTGATGCTGGACCCCTTTTGGCAGACGGATCCATCCTGCCTGGCACGATCGCTGCTGTATCTTATTCCTCTCTTTCCATCCTAGTATTTTTTCAGATGAGAGGGTTTTTGGCGACAGAAGGGGTGAACAGCAGAGGGAGTGTGAAGTAGCTTCACCCTCCTTTTAATGAGGCTTGGAGAAAAAAAAAAAAAAAGTGCTTCTCGAATCAGATTCCTTCCTCCTGTGTGATGAGAATGAAGCCTGCCCTGGCCGATAACGAAACAAAAAAATGAAGGTTCTCGCTGTGAAAGAGGAGCTACGAGCTCAGGTGGAGATGAAGAGTTCTGAAATAGCACTGATCATGCACCCTAGAACAAATAGAGCGCTCTCTCTGACTCACATCTGCCTTCTCTCTCGCAGCAAACTTTCTTATCTTTCACTCTTTTCAGAAACTTGAACCTGTATTTTACATCACTTTGCTTTAAGCCTTTAAATGGAGGCTTTATTTTATCTTTTATCTATAACATCTTATATTTGTCTTGTAGTTTTAAAACACAAAAAGTACATTTGAACTTGTATGACTTTCTTTCTTTTGTGGAACATAAAAGAAGATATTTTGAAGGTACCAAACAGAAGAAATGCATACAGGTTTGGAATGTCATGAGAGTGAGTAAATCACAAACGGAATAAAACAACACATCAAGTGTGAATGGTGCTCAATTCTACCAAAGACATAATTCATTTTTCAACAGTGTCAGAAAGAAATTGTACCATTAGCTTATTAACAGGCAAATTTACACTGTTCAAAAGTTTGGGCTTGGTACGATTTTTTTAAGTTTTAGAAAGTAAATGGTCAGTAAAGCTATAGTAAAATACAGTGAATATGGTGAAATATTATTACAATTCTAATATTTTAAAACTTAATTTATTCCTGTGATGGAAAAGCAGAATTTAAAATTGTCCGCCAATACTTACTGAATGACTTACATTAATTATATCTTATTAATATTAATGTTGAAAACAGTTGTGCAGCTTAATATTTTTGTGGAAACTATGCTAAAAACATAAATAAAAAAATAAAAATTCTTTGATGAATCGAAAGTTCAAAAGAACAGCAATTATTTGAATATTCTTTATCATTATAAGTGTCTTTACTATCAGTGTTCATCAATTTAATGAATACTTGCTGAATAAATGTATTATTTTCTTAAAAAATTAAGAAATCAGAAATCTTATTGACCCCAAACTTTTGAGGGGCAGTGTATACACACCCTTTAGGGAGAGATAAGGTGCAAAGGTGTGCCTCTGAGGGTACTGCCCCAAATGTGACAAGCTATTGTACTCCTAAAATTTTTACACATTTTGTCTACGAGTGCATCTGGATTTTAGTTATATGCTGTAGCATCTGCAACACAGTTTGTTCTCCATTTTATGCTATTAAAATGTGCATACTGTACAGTAAATGTCTGGCACACTGAATGTCAATGATTAGAGAATCAATGTGAGAAAACTAAATATAATTCTGCATAAAGTCTGAAAGCAACCAGTGCACAAATTTAAAAATTGTGTCAACATTTCTAATAAAACACAGCAGAATACTGCTCAGCGCTACACACTCTGTCCGCACAGTTGAGTTTCAACTTATAAACCATCAGAGTATTTTCTACGGGTGGTGAACATCTGTTCTCTCAGAGCAAAGGATTCAAAAGGTGCTTTGAGGGGAACAATCTATGATTTACTGTCCATTCCAGGCAATTAGGCATCAGAGAGAATAAAGAGGGATTCTCATTAGCTACATGAGCTGCAGCAGAAGCGATTAAAGGCTGCGTGGAGCTCTCTATAACCTCCTCATTATTGTACAGTACGTGCTTTTCACTTCATCAGAAGCACTAGGCGCTAAGTGAATGTTTTAAGACAAAAGTGCATTGCAAATCATTTCTTATACCTTCTGCAACACAGATCCTGCTAGATGCTTTGGTGCTAATGGCTTGGTGCTAACGGTTTAGAGCAAATACAGTGATTGTTTGAACTGTGCTAAACAAGCCTAAATATCCATGTGTGCTGTTTGCAAGAGAGCTGTTTGCCTCCTCTAATGAAATGCAAGTAAACACAGGTGCACAGGGGTAGATGGAGTCCTCGCAACTCTAGCTTTAGGTCAAATACCACTGAAGTTTAAAGACTCAAGTATGACTGAAGCAAAATGGAGACTAAAATCAAAGACACAAAAACTAAAAGTAACAACAAAGAGCAAATATATTTCCCAAAAATGGTGCACAATAAAACCAAATTCAGAACATAATATAGATTATAAACCACGTTTATAGCAAAATAAAATAATACAAGGCAAAACGACACAACATGGATGGATGGATGGATAGATATGTTATCCATCCCTGTAGTCAACATTGGCTCCAAATTTAGCGAACATTTAAAATTTTCTGGCATTTCTCCATCGTCAACTCATTTAGTGCTAATGGAATTTTCTCTGCGTGTACATCTTTGTAATACATTATCAGTGATCACATGAGTATGAAAAAAATAATAATAAAAGGATACACGTTAGGTTGAGATTTTGAGAATGTTTCTGTCTGGACACTTTAGTTATGTCTACACAAGCCTCAACTGTACTCAAAGAGACGTGATGTATTTGTTAGTGAAACCAAAAGTTATTATTGAGGGTTCACCAGGGGACTTTGTTCATTTCAAACACAAAATGAAATGTTAAAAAAGTTTTTTAAAAAGTTATATTATATATATATATATATATATATATATATATATATATATATATATATATATATATATATATATATATATATATATATATACTTTCACAGTGCTGCACATCCTAGCTTTCAGAAGAAATCAGTTTCTCAATAATGCAGCATCACTCTCTTTGTCACCTTACAGAAGGGTCTTTCCCTATGCGGCAAGGAGATAGAGAGGAATAATATAGAAAAAGCAGATAAACAGAGAGGAAGGGACAACAAGAAACAGCGGGCTTGTATCTTTGGTTATTTTAGTATATTCCATCACAAGGCAGTGACATAACATACAGACCTGATCCAGGACTAGCAAACTTGCACCCCAATTTAAACTTTCCCCACAGAGAGAGAAAATACAGGTGTCAGATAGGTAGTGAAAAAGGGCAAAGCCAATTATGATGTTATTGTAGTGTACAAAGTAGCTCAGAGACAGCAAGAATTGATTTGGTTGAGGTTTGAAGCCTGACATGCATGGCCCTTATCATATGGACCAGATCATTGACAGAATAAGTCGTGAACACATTTGCAATTCATTCACTAACTCACAAAATTACTAACTCTTAATACATTATTATTATTATAAAAAAAATTTAGGAACATATTTTTAATTGTATTTTTATTTAAGTAAAGGGAGAATGGGATTGGAACATCTTTATTAATTCATCTAGCAGGACCTTTCATCCATAGTGACTTACAAATAAAAATAATACTAGTAGAAATGAGCATACGATATTTAAATTACCTACAAGAAAAGCGCATGACATAGGCCTGGTTCAACCCTGGGTCCACAAAAAACTCATTGTCACAAGCATGTACTACCCACTACACCTAATACTCTGAATACTGACTCTTTATGACAAGTTTAATTCAATAGTTTAATAGTTTAGAGCTAATTCAAGGGGAAGCTGTAGAATAGTCAGTTCACAATTATTTCAAACTGTAGCTTATAAACTGGCCCCCAACCACCAGAGGGAGCCCTTAACAGAATATAATCCCTTTGGACCAAGGAGGTCTACAAGAAGGTCCCTGCTTTCAAATATGCTTCTATACTATATGAAAAACAGCTGAGTAGTTCATCCGAATTCATAGTATTCAGACGTAAAGTACCGCGATGACTTCCACTTCCAGCGGGATTCTGTAGTGCCAGAGATTGTCTTAATATTGGGCGATACAAGGGTCCATGGCTCTACCATTGGATAAAACATAGCGGCTAATTTAGCTCATGTGTGCCTTGATAACCAATCAAATTACATCCTTGTCGTCACTGAGTTTCTGTTTGCGGATACCATAGAAGTGAATAAGAAGTGCCGTGTAGTCTTTCAGGGGAAGATTGCATGATGTTTTCAACTCTTCCGCTCACCAAAGCTGCACTTGTTTGATAAATTCATTAATAGGTGTAAATAACTGTAATTTCTTTTTTACTTTATAGAATGTAGTGGTTACTTTTTCTCTTTTTTAAGTTATATTTTTGGGCTTTGTTGCCTTAATTTTGAGAGAACAGCAGAGAGAAACAGGAAGCAATAGGGGAGGATAGAGGACAGCAGGACTGGGAAAGGACCAAGAACCAGGTCTCAGGTCGCCCGAAGCACCGTTGTGCTATATGTTGGAGCGCTGTCCACGCGGCTATGGCTCTGACATGGTTACTTTTCTGAAATGAGACAGCTTCGATGATGTACACGACCGATAAATGCGACCTCTGGAAGGGCACAGCCTACAAAATGAGTTCCAGCTAGGGGGGTCCATTTTATCACTGATAAAACATATATTAGTTATAATATAATATACCAAAATCAATCTGCAACACAATGCATGCAAAACTATTTTGTATGCTTTTTGCAAGCACAGTGGTGTTTTTAAAATTGGATCATCAAATCTTACTTAACAAACGTACAAAAAAAGTGTAGCCCATAAAATTAAGTAAAATCAACTAAAACGTTTTGCTTGATGCTATCATATTAAATTACCTAAATTAGTCATTCTTTGCCGAAGCAGGCATACTCTGGCTTATGCAACACGTGAAATCATGGTGGCGATAGATTCTGGCTGATGGAACCTTGCTTGGTATCGATGGGAAGTCAAAATTTTGTCCTCAGGTGGTTACAGTTAGTGCTCCATATTGATCTCAGTTCATCTTTAAGATTCAGAGGAGCAGCTGGGCTAACAGCAGCATGGTGACAGGTGTGTATTGAAAGGTCAGTGAGGAGTCTCCTACCTGAGGGAAGCTGGAAAGGTTGGTGCTGCTCTGCTCCATCAAATATTAATCTCAGTACCGCTTTCCCATCGGATTCAAACCCAACAAACAAATAGAGCAGCTTTCGATTATGAATCCAATCACAATGGGGGAAAAAAAAGAGGACTCCAGAAAGGAATTAAGGGGCTTTCGATTTGATGGTCAACTGGGGTTTGAAGAGTCACTTTTATGACAGCAACATTATTTGGAATTTCAAAGCAGTGTTGATCTACAAAATTACAGATGAAAATGAAATGTTGACAAAAGTTTTTTTATTATTATTTTGTCATTGATAACAAAAAAATGCATCATGACGATAATTATATGATTTTAGTTAAAATGCAGTATGTAGTATTTTTTTTTGCAGTATGCAAGATTTTACTGATGCGACTTGTTTTTAGAGGAAGAAAGGTAGATAGAAATGTAGAACAAATACTCTAATCCAGGGTAAACTTAGAGGAACACTACTATTGTTTAAAAAATACAAATGTTATATTCATTTTAAGAAGCTAAAATTTAGCTAAATGCTCAATTAAAATGTAAATGTATGACTATGTACATCAACAATTATTATTTTAATGAATTTGCAATGTACACAGTAGTGTTAAAGTGGAGACAGTAAGTTTTAAAGAGATTAATTCTTTTCAAAGGAAGGACACATTAAATTGATCAAATATGATACAGACATTTAAATAAAATATTTATATTTAAAATAAACATTCTTTTGAACATTCTATTCATCAAAATATTAAGCTGTACAACTGTTTTCAACATTGATAAGAAATGTTTCTTGAGCTCCAAATCAGTATATTAGAATGATTTCTGAAGGATCATGTGACACTGAAGACTGGGGTAATGACTGCTGAAAATTCAACTTTGCCATCTATAAATTACATTCTTAAAAGTCATTTTAAATTGTAATAATATTTCACAATATTACTGTTTTTACTGTATTTTTATCAAATAAGTGCAGCTTTGGTGAGCAGAGGAGTTGAAAACATCATGCAATCTTCCCCTGAAAGACTACGTGTGTCTGTGTTTCAGCTGAAATGTTTTTCATTTGTTGCCATTTGGGACAACCCGATTTGTTTGACACGTAACAGATCACGTAGCCTGATCCGCTGACCTCCTCAAGCCCCAAAAAAAATAATTCTGTGCAATAGAGAGTATGATTTTTCATTTTGCGAGGGTAGCACACTTGCTGTTCATTTCACTGTTGTGGTTTCATCCTCACAGCTGTCTGTTAAAGGTCAGAGTCATAAAGGCCCAGACTCTGTGCCCTTACCATTCAGCACAAGCAGAGGCACCTATATCGTCTCAATGACTCACACAGGACTCTTGGAAAGGTTACAACCAAATGCTAAGGAAGAAAAAGGAGGCAGACTCAGGGCTCTCACTGAGAGAATCACAGAATTGCTCACTGTAATGTCAGTTGGCTTAATAACATACCTTTGCTCCATTTGCCACATTCTCTAAATATATTAATTCCGTTGCTGCACAAACCAGATTTATGTTGTTTACATGATAGAGAACAAGGATTACTGTGTCATTTATGTGCCACTAGCATCACTAAACAGATTTCTAACAATCCCTGCATCAGAGTATGCTTAATTACATATTGGTAACACTTTACAATAAGGTTTATTAGTTAACCACATCAGTTAACATGAACTAATAATGAACTGCACTTGTAAAGCAATTTATTTATCTTTGTTAATGTTGATTTCAACATTTACTAATGCATAATTAAAATCTTGTTAATATTAGTTAATGCACTGTGAACTAGCATTAACAAACCATGAACAGCTGTATTTTTATTAACTAACGTTAAAACAGATTAACTAATGCTGAACAGAGGTGTTGTTCATGGTTAGTTCATGTTAACTAATGCATTAACTAATACAACCTTATTGTAAAGTGTTACCTACATATTATATAGTATGCAGAGAGAAACATAACTGTGTATGTTAAGAGGTGGCGATTTCTTATGAATTTATATGATGCGAATCATACAAAAACATATGATTATTGTCCACCCTAACCCCATCTCAAACATACCGATCACTAGAACCTAAGCAGATTGCATGAAAATGTACGAATGAGATCAGATGAATTCATACAAATTAGTCATCAATGCGCCAAAACGTAAAAGTTACGAATTGCATGAGATTGTGTTGGAAAAGCTGTACATCAAATGAGTAGCTCAACAAAACAGTGGTAATAGGATAATCTTGTCAATGAAATTTCTGATGAAAATGTTTGTTGATAAAGGGTTTTATATATGTCAGCGATAACGAAAATGAATCAAGATGCATCATGATGTTGAACAATTTTAAAGGGATAGTTCACCAAAAATGAAAATCCTCATGTTGCTCTAAACCTAGATCATTTGAAGAATGTTTTTGTCCATACAAAAAAACATGAGAACATGTCACATCCACCAGAGGGCACGCCTTCTGTCTCCTGTGCTCTCTCATCATGAACGCCATTTCCCAGTATCCATTGCCTGTTCTTATTATGTTTGATTACATTCAGCTGTGTCATTATCTGGTCAGTTCTGCCTATATAAACCCGGTGTTTTCACTCGTTTGTTGCAAAGTCTTGTATGTTGTTACACTGCGTTTCTGAGCGATATCCTGGTTTCCTGTGTCTTGGTTTTTTGTTTCTCTGCCTGTTTTCTGGATTACCCTTTTGCCTGCGTTTTCTGCCCTGTTGCTCATTTGGATTGTTTTGCCTGTGTGTTTGAAATTTTGCCTGCTATATGGTTTACGATTCTGGATTGTCCCAATAAAGCTGCTTTTGGATCTCCAACCCAAGTTTCAGAGCAGTTTGTAACAGACGAATATATACAAATATATTCTATACTTGTTAAATATATCTTATTTTGAATATTTATTTTGTGTTACACAGAAACAAAAGGAAGGTGAGTAAATTGTGACAGAATTTAAATTTTCAGCCTCTCAACTAATATATTAAAAATGGCAATAATAATTATATTGCTATATGATTAGAATTTAAATGCAGCATATATACACACACTGCTCTTACTATAAACTTTTTACTCTTTTACTTTTCGCCTAATATAATACTACTCAGGGTGGTAATGGAAGATAACTTCTTTTTCATGGTGAAAACATGTTTTTTCTTGTATAAAATCTCTCTCTCTCTCAATTAACAGTTACTACACTTGCATATACAGCTGACAGTGAAACCTTTAATCATCGACTGTATATTTTAGAGCTGTAACCAATGAAGAGGAAATGTGCCACATAAGTGTAAAAAAAGCATATTGATTTACTGCTGAAAAGACGCTGCACCAACGACCATTAAAGTTGAATGTAGAGTATCCCTGCCATATACAAGATTCAAAATAGAAAATGGTACTAATAAAACCCTTGTTGTTGCCCACTGCAGTTTAATATGTCAATTTGCAGAGCTCGCTCAGCCAAAGTAAGCCACGGGGAGCCTGGGCTCGTTGTGTTTATAAAGTATCATATAACAATATGGTGCTTAGAATGGATATGATACAGTATGATTTCCATTCGCATATGATTTTTTTCTCTTCTTGCTAAGTGAGGAAATAGCCAAGTATAACATACAAATGTTGTTATAAAATATCTTATTTCATCCTTTAAAAAAACCTGCATAAACAAAAATGAGGATTAGCATTCCCTTAGTAGAACTTGAAGGGCTGTATCTCTGAAAAATAAATCCCACTTAAAGCCATTCTGGCGTTAAGATAGACGCCTGCTTCCTCCTCTCTCCTCTGCACATTGAAAACAGCTGAATGATGCATAAGATCCAGTCAAATATAACCTTAGAATAAATGCAATACCAATTCAGGTCTCTCTTATAACATGAGCAGAGGGAAGAGAGAAGCCCAGTTCCATCCCGCCAGCCTTCCTCCAGCACTAAATAATGGATTGTGGGTAGGTAAACGTTGGCAAATCCCACATTCTTCCAGGAGCCAGACAAAGAGGTCATTGCACATGCCCCTCGGGGTTTAAATTGGAGAAAGAATTTGCCCTTTTCATCCACCTCATCTTTCCTCCTTCATGCTTGTGCAATCCAGATGTAAGAGCGAAGAGACATCAATAGCATGGATTTACAGATCATACACTACTGATACGGATCAATTCTGTATTAAGCATTCAGTTCTGTATAGGAAACATGCACTCTTGTACAAAATACTATGTGAGCATGTCTAACAGTGTTCACACAAAGGTAGAGGTCATTAAGAAGGACATTCACAGTCTCTGTCTTATAGACGGCACACCTGGAGACCTTCCACAGAATACTCCTGGACTGTCTGATGCAAACTACAATCTGATGCACAATTACCATGATAGGGAAAAATTCAGAATTGAGTTTGAATTTAAATTTAATTGGCCACACCCCACAGGAATTAAACTGGAATTTTAATTGGAATGAAAGAAGATTAATGTACTGCAAGTCAATTGAAAGAAATTCAACAAGGAAATGCATTCTGCAAAAGGAAGTGTTCTTCCACACTGTTTCATAAAAGATTATTTGTCAACTGGAATTTAAAACGACTTTGTCAATTCAATCTTGAAATGCACACAGCCCTATGTGCTACAATGCATGGTCTAGGGAATGTGCTGTATTCATATTTACAATATGTCCCGTCAGCTGGGAGATATAGCGTTCGGAGATGGTTTATAGTGGTGTGTGGCCAATGAATGGTAAACCAGGGGAGATAACTGCTCAAGGACGTCCAATGACAGAGCTTAAAAAGAAGGCCCCAACACACACAAATACACATACGTTCAGACATCAGTGCTCTCACAGGATAAAGCCTATCTAAAAGAAAGCTGTGTATGAGCAAAGGGAAGGACTCTCAGACGGACCCCTGAGATGATAAGTGGGATGCAGCCGGTCATTTGCAGCATGTTGGAGCTCAGTTGGCAAAGCGTCTGTTAGCTCCCATAGGAGACACACGGTATATTAATATAAGCTACCAGTTAAGATGGAAAAGAGCTTGCTCTGTTTACTACAGAATCAATGCCTTTACAGTTTAACCTTGTGAGAGATGCTGAGGCGAGGCAATGATGGAACAAGAGAGACAGAGAAACAAAGTGAAAGACCATTTATACTGCATTTATCTCTCTTGATACCAATGTGAGCATGAAAGACATGGATTGTGCCTTAAAAGGATTGTTCACCCAAAAATGAAAAAGTCTGTTATCATTTACCTATAGAGAAGTATTGCGTCCTTCATATCTCCGAAAAGTCTTTAGTTTTATTATATTTATAAAAGAAAGATACGCTGTACCGAATCTTTCCGAATAAAACCGAGCGGCTGGAGGCGAATCGTGTGGGCGGAGTTAAAGAATCATGAGCGCGCGCAGCTATTGCGTTGAGCGTCTGAAAGCTGTGATATCCTAAAACGTGGAAAAGAAAACGTCTAAATAAACCATGGCTATTAGTCAGATTTAACCATGCATATATGATCCAGAATCTGAAATTGAATAGGAGCAGCAGCAACAACGACTATAGCAGTACGTCTCTATGTGGTATGCACTGTAGGCTAACTGTATTTGCTTAGCGGCTTGTCATGCGCGAGTTTTACAACATTTGTGTGTGTTTACTCATGGTTTATGAGGACATGATTTGTTTATGGACTATTGTATGCGATTTAACGTTAGCAGTAGCAAGCAAAACGGTCAGACTATGGGTGTTTACATAGAAAAACAGTGGAATAGTAGCGCATTTGAATGAAGAAACGCGCTTTGTGTTAATATGGGAAAAAAAATCATTTAGTTCAACATATTTTCCCTACTCTGTGTATTGTTGTTTGGGGGTGGTTTTACAATAAACAAACAGACATCTAAAGTGGTCAGCTAAACAAATGTATTTAAACACACACCATACATTGCATGCTTCATTGATAAATTAACTATATAATACGTGATGTATTGTTTGCTTGTTGTTTACTTAAGGTGCACTTACGCGACGATAGCTAACAACACAAAGACATTTGAAGCAGTTTTACTCACAACCTGCTTCCAACGCACGACCGTGAACCTTTTAACGCTGGGACTGCTCCATCTTTCAGCATTAGACGAGCTACAAATCCGGCGTCGAACTGGGCCTTGTTTATAAAAACAATCGTCGCAGAAATGCAGGGAACAAACAAAAACACTTGCACAACAACTGCATCCACTGTCCCATTAATGCTAGGTTCTTTGGGAAACTGTACAGGGTTGTCTTGCCCTGACAACCAAAAACACAATTCTTTGGTGACATTGTTGATTTCGTGAAGTCCTGTGACTGCAGCGCAGCCGGCTTCCCTAAAGCCGAGCAAAGCACGCATTTGCTCTCTCGCTCTGGTCGCGCGCGCGCCCTTCCGAGGGAAGAGCCGTACAAGGACATTCCGCCCTTGCTGACGTCACGCAGACCCATACTCGAAAAAAACTTTCCGAAACTTGTGAGAAACCGGAAGGACTATTTTTGGCACAGAACTACTCAATCAAACGTCCAACTTATTTTTTAAAACTTTGTCCATGTTTATCATAGGAATCCAAGTCTTTAACAGTGTAAAAAGCTCAGTATGCATGAAACAGCATTTCACCCCCCTTTAAATGTATGAAAAATGTTTTGTATTCCATTGAAGAGATGGTTACCCTTTCGTTAATGGAATTAAAAAAAATGTCATGCAATTACAACAAATGAGTACTGGAGCACCATAAACTCTGACATACCATAAACCCAGACACCAAAAACAGATTGATTTGTTTCACAAGCTTTTTATTTGACTGGATTTTATAATGGTTCATTTGGGAATACGTTAGTCTATTTCGAGTAAAATTCTCTCTCTCTCTGTCAATACTGTAAATTAAACAGCACAGTGTTTAATCAGAAATTTCTTTATTGTGACCTAGCCGTAATAACCCCATCATAAAAGTGGTCTATCCAACATGATACAATAATCATATGCACTGAAATAATATTATATTTAGAATTCACTTTGAAACCATTTTAACTTCAAAATTGCACAATTTTACAAATAATTACAAAGAAACAGCAAGCAACAGTAGAAAAACTGAAATAGTAGTTCCCTTTCAGTCGGTCACGTTCGACGTACGTCGGACGTCACCGACAAATTGGGATCACTTCTGGGAGCCCCTATCAGCTTCGAGATATAGAGAACGGGCCAATGGCCATTGGCGTGCGAGATTTGCATCTCGCGCTCCGCCCCACGCTGCGGGTATAAACAGGAGGCGTCTTTTTCAAGATGTCATTCCACCCGTGCGTCTCTGGATGCGGTTGTTTCCTGTCCTTTGACGCCCACGATCCCTCTCGCATAAGCATGTTGAGATTGCGTTCGTGGGTGATCCATGTTCTCTCAGGAGAACGGGATCACGTCGGCGCGTTGTTCGTCTCGCCTTCCTCGTGAGGGTTTGAGTGTTCAGCGCGCCGTGTGCCGTCTAGCTGCCGGCTGACAGCGCGGGTTGTCACGGCAACCCAGCGCGTCACTCAGCGCTTTAGATGCACGGTCGAGACTTAACCTCAAACGGGGTTGAGTCCCTTCGCCTATTCCCCGATCTAGTTTCTTTTCTGGTGCACCAGAAAGGGGCTACTTCGGCTAATAAGCCTTGGTGACCTGAGGATTACAGTGGGGCTTCCCTGCCGAGTACATCTCCGTGGGCCCTCACTCCTCTATCGCATCGCAAGCATGCTGAGACTGTGTTCGTGGGTGGTTCATGTTCTCTCATGAGAGCATGACCACGTCAGCACGTTGTTCGTCTTGCCGCCTTCATAGGGGCTTGAGTGTTCAGCACGCCGTGTGCCGTCTCGACGGCCACGCTCACAGTCTTACATGCCTGCTGGTAGCTTACAGGTGGGATTGCTGGTTCCAAAAAAATATATATATATAAAAATAAATAAATAAATAAAGGGGACCTAGCGTTTCATCTGGGCTCTAGCAGAGGACAGATGTCAATCGCTGCATCGGAGAGAGGGCTGTTATAAGCTGGAAATGAAGATGATGCAGAGTTTCCCACTATAATGGTGTGTGCTCATGCTGAATCAGATTCAGACTTGACAGTCATGCTTTCCCGGGTGGCTGGATAAAGTTTTCCTCTCTCTCACTACCCTCATCGGTGAGGTGGCAGTGCCACTGGCAGGGCACCTCCGCCCTGCGCTCTTAGTGCACGAGGGTAGTTCTGAGCCGAGGTTGAGCTGCGCACAGTGACTGATTTACATTTAAAGTCACAGGTGGACGATGTCCACCCTGGTCCAGAAACACCCTTGGGCTACCTTGCAGGGGTGTGAGACGTCGCCAGAGTACGCTGTTGTCTCCACGGATGCCTCATCCACCGGCTGGGGTGCCACGTACAACGGGCTTGCAGTTTCGGGTCTGTGGACGGGGCCTCAACTGCAATGGCATATCAATTGCCTCGAGTTGTTAGCAGTTCGTCTTGTGCTGGGCCGCTTCAAAGCGCCGCTACTAGGCAAGCACGTTCTGGTCCGTACGGACAACACTGCGGCCGTTGCGTACGTCAACAAACAGGGTGGTCTACGCTCCCGTCGCATGTCTCAACTCGCCCGCCATCTCTTCCTATGGAGTCAGAAGCATCTGAGGTCGCTTCGTGCCATTCACATTCCGGGCCTGCTCAATCGTGCGGCCAACGAGCTCTCACGACAGCCAGTGCTCCCCGGAGCGTGGAGACTCCATCCCCAGGTGGTCCAGCTGATCTGGAGTCGCTTCGGGACCGCACAGGTAGACCTGTTTGCCGCCTCGGACACGACCCACTGCCAGTTGTTTTATTCCCTGACCGAGGGGACCCTCGGCTCGGATGCGCTGGCACACAGCTGGCCCCGGGGCCTACGCAAGTATACGTTTCCCCCAGTGAGCCTTCTTGCACAGACTCTGTGCAAGGTCAGGGAGGACGAGGAGCAAGTCCTGTTGGTTGCTCTGTATTGGCCCAACTGGACTTGGTTCCCGGAACTAGTGCTTCTCGCGACAGCACCTCCCTGGCCCATTCCTCTGAGGAAGGACCTCCTGACTCAAAGACGGGGCACCCTATGGCACCCGCGTCCGGACCTCTGGAAACTCCATGTCTGGTCCCTGGACGGGACGCGGAGGTTCTAGGTGGCCTACCACAGGCTGTGGCAGACACCATCACTTCCGCTAGAGCTCCCTCTACGAGGCGCCTCTATGCGTTGAAGTGGAACCTGTTCGTCGACTGGTGTTCTTCTCGCTGAGAAGTCCCCCGGAGATGTTCGGTCGGTTCTGTGCTTTCCTTCCTACAGGACGGGTTGGAGCGAAGGCTGTCTCCCTCCACCCTCAAAGTCTATGTTGCCGCTATCGCCGCTAATCATGACATGGTAGGTGGTAAGTCTCTAGGGAAGCACGATCTGATCGTCAGGTTCCTAAGGGGGCGAGGAGACTAAATCCGCCTCGCCCTCCCTCTATATCCTCTTGGGACTTAACTCTGGTGCTAACCGCACTACAGAGGGCGCCCTTTGAGCCTTTGCAGTCAGCTGAGTTAAAAATCCTGTCTCTGAAGACAGTACTCCTGACTGCATTGGCCTCTATCAAGAGGGTAGGGGACCTGCAGGCATTTTTGGTCGACGAATCGTGCCTGGAATTCGGGCCCGGTAACTCTCATGTAATCCTGAGACCCCAAGGTTCCCACTACTCCCTTCCGGGACCAGGTGGTGAGCCTGCAAGCGCTGCCTTCGGAGGAGGCAGACCCAGCCCTAGCTTTTCTCTGTCTAGTCCGCGCTCTGCGGACTTACGTGGACAGAACGCAAAGCTTCAGGACCTCAGAACAGCTCTTCGTCTGTTATGGAGGCCAGCAGAAGGGAAAGGCTGTGTCCAAGCAGAGGATGGCCCACTGGATAGTGGATGCCATCGTCTTGGCGTATCAAACCCAAGACGTGCCCTGCCCGCTCGGGTTAAGAGCCCACTCCACTAGGGGTGTAGCTTCTTCCTGGGCGTTGGCTTGTGGCGCCTCGCTGACAGATATTTGTAGAGCTGCGGGCTGGGCGACACCTAACACGTTCGCTAGATTTTATAGCCTCCGTGTAGAGCCGGTATCTTCCTGTGTGCTTGCTTCCCATAGTCAGTAACACCGAAGTGCCCGTTCTAAGTGTCGGCTTGCTGCGCCACTCCCTTCCCTATGGAACGGATACGTGCGCTTATATGCTCCAGTCGAGTTCCCCAGAACGGCGAACCCTGTTGAGTCATCCGCAACCCGCGGCAGTCGGATGTGGCGGAGCGTCCGACGCCAGGTCTAACACTCGTATGCATTGGTGGAACTTGTGTTAGGCTGGGTTCCATATGTTGTGACCCCCACGGCGGTCCCATATGTGTATTCTTCCACGGTACGGCTCCCTACGGCGAGCCCGTGTCTTTCCCTCGGCAGAGCTCTCTGCCGTCTCAGTTAGGTGTTGTTCCCCCGCCTGTTTGGCTGGGGCCACCCCTGGGACTTCCGTATGTTGCACTGCCCACGGCCAGTCCATACGTGTATTCTCCACATGGTAACTCCCTTCGGGCATGATGTGGCTTCCACAGCGTCCTTCTTGGCACGCTTTCCCAGCGTTATCCAATAGTTTGCTGAAGTGGGTCTTGCAGAACAGCAGTGTGACTTCCCTGCGTGAATTCCCCGCCCGGAACAGACGGGGTCTGAGGGGCTCTCGCTGGGCGCTGGAAGTGGTAGTAACTGTGGCGTCTTCCAAAGGGATCCCAATTCGTCGGTGACGTCCGACATACGTCGAACGTGACCGACTGAAAGGGAACGTCTCGGTTACGTATGGTAACCCTCGTTCCCTGAAGGAGGGAATGGAGAAGTACGTCCCGTCGCCACAGTTGCTGTACCATCACTGCATGGCCGAGTCACTAGTTCGGCTAGGAGCGCGAGATGCAAATCTCGCACGCCAATGGCCATTGGCCCGTTCTCTATATCTCGAAGCTGATAGGGGCTCCCAGAAGTGATCCCAATTCGTCGGTGATGTCCAACGTGCGTCTCCGTTCTCTCCTTCAGGGAACGAGGGTTACCATACGTAACCGAGACGTTTCTTATTAAACAGTCCAATAATCTGTTTTATTCAAAAAAATGCAAAAAAATTTTACAGTGTGGGTGTAGAACAAAAAAAGGATTAATGAATGACAACAGTATTTTTGGTATTTTAATACGGTGGCCGAGAAAGCTCAACGCGCTGCAATTGAAGAAAACACATGCACATAGAAAAAACACATCTTCATCAGTTTGACAACACGTGTGCTGCAAAAGTTCACAACACATGCATATAGGCTACAGAAACGCACTGCAAAAGTCCACGACACATGCAAATACAGAAACGCGCTGCAAAAGTACACAATACATGCAAATACAAAAATGCAGCAAAAAACGCTGCAAATAGGTCTGCTCATAATGCACATACGATCAGAATGTTAAGATAAACAAAAAACTCACCTTTCAGGTGCACACCACTGAAGAGTAAACATTGAACAATCCCAGCCAACGATCCCAGCCAGGGACGTCACTTGTTGGTGTTCCCTTATAACACTTTGGTTGTGGTCTGTGCCAGTCCCGGCGCCAGGACAAACGATTTGGGGGGCTATTATTTTGTGTTAAAAAATATAATTAATAAATTATTAATAATAAATAATATATTTTTAAATAATTTACTTGATTTTATTTCTCAAATCCCAATCAGTTATTCACTGAAAAAAAGTCAGCGATGAGAGCTCTACTTCAACATGTTCTGATAACACTATTTAACCTTAATTTCCCTTGTGGCCCGTAGTTAAAAAAAAATGAGAAGAGATGTAGGTGTTAAACAAGTTGTTTTTTTGTTTTTGTTTTTTAAATGAGTAAGCTAATCTTATTACAGCGCGTCGGTTATGCATGATGCGCTATAAATTATTGCAGAGGAAATTAAAATATTAAATTAATTCTAAAAGTAGCCTAATCATCATCATCATTCAGATCATTGCAGAAGGGGCTTGAGATCACCAGGCCTGGTTTGTGCTATTTGCAGCGCGTATTTGCATGTGTTGTGGACTTCTGCAGCACGTTTCTCTATTTGCATGTGTTGTGAGTATTTGCAGCGCATTTCTGTATTTGCATGTGTTGTGAAACTTTGCAGTGCATTTTTGTATTTGCATGTGTTGTGAACTCTTGCAGCGCATGTGTTGTCAAACTGATAAAGATGTTTTCTTTATTTGCTGGTGGTTTTTCTATTTGCATGCGTTTTCTTCATTTCCAGCACGTTGAGCTCTCTCGGCCACCGTATTTTCATCTTTCCCTGTATGAAATGAGGCCAGGTGACACGGTTTCATTATCTCCGCTGTTAAGAACACGGTTACTCAGGAATTTGCTTGAACAGACCATAAAACAACTGAGTTATATTACAGCTACTGGTTAAAAATGAGTGTCTCTGCAAGCATTTTTTTCTAAACTATTCAGAGCCTTGGAAATTCGATTTGAGTGGTAGAGGTGAACATTGTTTCTTTTTCATATTGTGTAAATGATATTAGTGTCAAAAGGTTTTGTACATATCCAGCATTCCCTGTGATTAAAATGCCATCAAGGGAAATGTTTTTTTGATGTGCATGTTTGTGTGTGTTTTGTTCTTTAAGCTGGGCTGGCCCCAAGCATTAAATAACGTCAAAACAGACTTGTGTAATGAGCCCCATATCTGCGGATGAAATATTTAATATGTTTCCCCCTTGGGCAGCTCATCTTTAATAAAAGAAAGCGGTTTTGTATCTGTATTTACATAAAGACAAAGAGAGAATATCTAATCTGTATCAGAATTACAATAAAGCAGAACTTAATTATTCCTCTCACATTGTAAGATTGCTTTTTGAACACTTGCTAGCTATGATTACAATTCAATTGGAACTTATTACTGGCGAGTAATAATCCTGAAATCTTGAGCAAAAACTTGATTGTGGAAAATGAGAAAAATATATTATGCATATAATTATGCATGACATTTGCAATGGTATAGGAATTACAATGCAGACAGGCTCATCTAACGTCTCAGAAATGTTTCATTCATTTATCCATGAAGGAGATTGAGATTTAGAAGGTTGACATTTATGCATCATCATAGCCTAATTATCATACAGAGACACACTCATAAGCCTAAGTACATAATATACACAGATACATATACGGTAGAAGCCAAAAGTGATGTCTGGCCTAGGAAAATTGACATCTTCACCCTTTATTCAAATATTATTTTTAAAAAGTTGAAGATTTTATAAGCATATTGCGTAGTTGTGCTTAAAGTCAACTGTTTTATTTGTGATAACACAACGAAACATGCCAAATTGTGCGGACATCATTTTTAACCAGGCTGTCAAAGAAATTATGAACATACAAAAACGAGAGAACCAATGAAATAACTGATTATGTTGTAGACAATGCTTTTTCTTGTGAGCTTTTTGTTTTACTATGCGTTTGTAGCCAAATAAAACCTATAGCTGTAGTTTGACTTTTTTGCCAAATAATTTAGTCAGATTTTTAGTTTAGTGTTTTGTTCTTCCCTTATATTTAAAATATAAATATATATAATCCTCATATTTTCATGGTTTACTCAAACTTGTAGGGTCATAAAAAACAAATATCCCCCCTGGACATCACTTTTGGTCACTACTGTACATATTTGTATATGTGTATACACCGATCAGGCATAACATTATGACCACTGACAGGTTAAGTGAATAACAGATTATCTCTTCATCACGGCACCTGCAGGATATATTAGGCAGCAAGTGAAAATTTGTCCTCAAACTTGATGTATTAGAAGCAGGAAAAATGGGCAAGCTTAAGGATTTGAGCGAGTTTGACAAGGACCAAATTGTGATGGCGACAGGGTCATGGGTGGCCAAGGCTCATTGATGCACGTGGAGAGTGAAGGCTGGCCTACTGGCTACTGTAGCTCAAATTGCTCAAGAAGTTATCACGTGGATGGCCGGGTGCAGGTGCGTGTGCACCGCTTACCTGGGAAACACAAGGCACCAGGATGCACTATGGGAAGAAGGCAAGCCGGCAGAGGCAGTGCGATGTTCTGCTGGGAAACCTTGGGTCCTGCCCTCCATGTGGATGTTACTTTGACACGTACCACCTACTTAAGACCATATACACCCTTTATTCTCTGGTGGCTGTGGCCTCTTTCAGCAGGATAATGCGCCCTGCCACAAATCAAAAATGGTTCAGGAATGGTTTGAGGAGCACAACAACGAGTTTGAGGTGTTGACTTGGCCTCCAAATTCCCCAGATCTCAATCCAATCGAGCATCTGTGGGATGTGCTGAACAAACAAGTCCAATCCATGGAGGCCTCACCTTGCAACTTGCAGGACTTAAAGGGTCTGCTGCTAACATCTTGGTGCCAGATACATAGCACACCTTCAGGGGTCTCGTGGAGTCCATGCCTCGACGGGTCAGGGCTGTTTTGGCAGCAAAAGGGTGTAGCGACTCGGCTGCATATAATAATAATAAATTAAATTAGCTCAATAGGGAATTATGAGTATTAATGTTTAATTATTTATAACTAATCGCAACGGGTTATGATTAAATTATAAATCTCCAAATCACCCAAAAAGGGAAATACCTAACCTAGGTATTTATGCAATATATATATAGTTAACGACAATGGGTTGCAATTAACTACGAATATATATTAAATCATTACGGAATAACCTTTGAATTAGAATTTATTTAAAATTCATCTGATCCGTTCATTTAACGAACGAACAGTACTACAATCCTTTATAAATTCTCACAAAGTTTTATTCTTTCTTATCAAATCTTCGGGAAGATTATCCTTCTGGTCACTAAGAATAAACTTTCCGAACTATTAGGATATTAATTAAAGTATTCAAAGATACTTGAGAGCTCGTAGCTAGATCGGAACATTACAGCGACCATGCCTTGTGAGCGGCAACAATGACAATCGAACGTGGATACAATGGTTTTAATAATTGATACTACGAATACATACGACTAAACAAAGAATACATGTATATACAGAACAATGAATAGTAACGAAAGAGAATGAAAAGAAGAGAATGAAAGAGAGGAAGGAAGGTTCAGGAATGTCAATTTCACAAACATAACCACGAGAGCCAGCAACGAATAATATCACCTTAAACAGGGGTACACATCTTAAAACGCATCTAAATTTCGATTGAATTTATACTTGCATGGGTTGTTTTGTGCTGAGTGTAAAGAATGCGTGTGAGTCTTCTCAGAGAGTTCTTTGAGCTGGAGCGTGTTCTCTTTTGGTCCTTCCGGAGCGTTCTCGATCCGCGGGAAGTTTGAAGGTGGTTGAAGCGAATGCCAAAAAGGGGAGGAAAAGAAGATTGTCTCGTCGGAGTTTTTGAAGACGACTGAGCGCTGAGATGGAGCGCGCTGGGATGGCGCGCGTTGCCTGTCCGCCTGGCTGCGGAGCGCGCCGACTTCAAAGGAACCAACCCACGTGACTGAGCCGCCAAGCCAGGGCCGAAGCCGCCTGGCCAGGGGACGAGCCGAGATGATAAGAGGGTTGTTTATCGACTGCACCGACTGAGCACAGATATGCTGGTGTTACTGTCCTTTAAAGAAACATTAACATCCGCCCATCTTTTCTGAAATGACCAATCAGATGTGGGAGTTTTAGGCAGGAGAACACTTTCTTTGTCTCCGTTTATGACCTCATTTGCCTAATTTATGATGGTGTCATACTTGGTACATTTCTACTCAAAAGGGGGGGGTAACATAATGTAATGCATTTCATAATCATCTACTGTGCACCGTTGGTTAAGAGAAAGAGAGAGGAAGATTTAGATATCAAACACAGTATGACTGGGAGATATTAGAGCAGAGATACATTCTTACACATGAATACAAGCATCTTAAATGACTTTACATTGTTCGTACATCATGACTATGTTGGCAATGACATAGGGAGCATGCGTACACACAGGAATCATCATATACATTCTGGGATAGTTTAATTAAAGTTACATAAAGAAAATGTTTGTGTCTGTGTATTGGAAGGAGTCTGTGTGTCTAGGGCCCCCTATCTTTTTGAGTGAGGGGGGGTGATAGGGGGAGAGATTGCGTCCTGATTGAAGTTCTCACAGGATTCTAACGGTGCTGTCTGTTCTACCTCAGCCAAGCCACCAAACTGTCCACGATGCCATCTTCCTCAGACTCCTCGGTACCAGAACCTAATTTATATACGGCTAAAAGGCTTTCTGACGTTTATAGTGGAATCGACTCATCTTTGATCCTGTCCAGAGAGACTCCAGACGCTACAAGGGACACCAACACAATATTAGGATTAATATTGTTATGCCTGATCTGTGTATACCATATATAAAACATACCCCATATATAACGACATATATAACGACCCCAGTAGGTTTCTGAAGAGCATTTTTGAAGCCCAAAGTGGGTGGAGCCAACTGTTGTTAATGTTAATTGGTAATGTTAATTGATAACATTGAAAAGTTATCAATGTCATTATATTAATCATAAAATATACTGAGTGGCATTTATTTTAGGGAAAAGATCTCATTTTTTTAATCAAAACATTTCAGAAAAATTGGGTTTTGGGGTTTTTAAATGAATAAATAAAAAAATAATCGATATCCCGGCTGAAACACCATCTTAAACCAGCCGAAGCCAGTTAAACCCTAATGCTCAAAATAATTAATTGGTTTCAGCAGAGCCAACTCAAATTAAACAAATTAGTTCAATCAAATTTACTTTTATGAGTATTCAGAACTTTCTTTTTCTTTTGAGTTCACATAACTGACACATTTTAAGTAATCTGAATTGTTTCATTGTTTTGAGTTTTATTAACTTGTTTCTTCTAATTTAGACAAACTTAAATTGAACTGAAACTGGGCTGGGATTTCTATTTCCCAGCATGCTTTGCTATGACACTCAAAATGTTATATAATGTTTTTTTTGCAAGATTATTGTTAAGGTGGAGATTTAGTAGTGTTTAATGTTTTGCTATGTTAGTTTAGAAGAGTTTCTGTTATTTTGGGGGTGTTCATGAGCTTAGTTTGAGAGCAGATATACAGTATGTTAAATGCTCTGTATTGCTGTACTCATTCAGCAAGTGCTATGCTAATGCTATCAAAACATTGTGTTACCAATTAGCAAGGTAGCATTTATTGAATTAGCTAGTTAAAGCTAGCCAAGTTTCCACTACTGTACAATACTGTATTTAAGTAACAGTTAAAAGAAAGCTAAAATCATGGCTAAAAAAATATGTATGAGAAAGGGTCTATAGCTTCTTTTGTTTGCATTACCCAGTTGCTATGAAATCATGTTGTCTACTGCAAAGGCATTCAGACACTTTTAAGTGATAGCATAAGCATCCAAATACTTTTTGGGGCCAGTGTACGGTGTAAACTCCGTCACAGGCCATGCCGATGATTTGGAAAGAGCTGTAAATCTCCCTTTTAATGTTCACTTTCCTAAACAGCCCAGCAGTATCATAAACTGATTGGTTTCCCCGCATATCCAGCTGAAGAGAATTAGATTTGATCCCTTTTTCCCGCTTAGAAATGACTGAGTGTTTGGCCCAGAATAATGTGCCATAAAAGAGCTCAGCAATGAAGAAAATGGTTTCCTTTCCTTTCCAACCTCACAAACGTTAAACACCTTGACAGCATCCTACAGTGAAAAGAAATGGGCTGGAAAATGGGAGTGTGACATCCAGACAGATGGTGTCAGAGTCCTGGCACAAGCTAGAGGAAGAGGGCATATGCCCACATTTGGACTGGCACAACTAGATCTACTGGCACAAACAAGCACAGTCGAATATGCAGCAGTCAAGCAGGATTTATCACACCACCCAGTGAACATAGACCCCCAAACACCACAATCTGCATGTGTGTGTGCGTCCTGTTTCCCTGTTGAAGGAGATTTTGAGCTAGTCTTAATCCAAGTGTGACAGAATTACACAGATTTGTGAGGTAGTAACAAAGTGAACAGGATCTTCGCAAAGTAAATGAGTGTCACTCTTGTCTTGTGAACGACTGAGAAATGGTTCAGTTGATTGCCAGGAATCATCACAAACACATTTACCAGTGACTGAAACGCTCTGATCACAGTACGCAGCAGGATTCAGTCCCCAGAGGGCTATCACTAGGACACTTTTATCTTTATGGAGTGAAGAATAACGGTGCATTTTCAATGAAATGTCGTCAACAAAAACTACAATCAAGAAAGGTGGAAAATTCAATGACATTACAAAAAAAGAGAAAGAATAATGGTAAATATGCACGTCTTCACAGGAATAAGGTGTAAATCTTGTCAATTAGAGTATTTCATGTAACATTCTAGATTATAAAACATACAACATGTAAAATGACATCAAATATGGTATGATTTAAAAAAAAAAAAAAAAAAGTAGTAACGAGTTAACGCTTCTGCTCATCAGCTGCTCATTCAATTTTCATTTGAATTTCGTTTCTGAAGAATCAATATCCGCAAGAACATCAGGGTGCTTTCACACATGACTGCTTTCCAGGAACATACTGTGATTTCTTCCTAAATATGTTAACAGAACAGTTTGATTCAACACCATACGCTCAAATCATAAATCACACACATCATTTGACATCTAAATATGACACTGTAAAACCCTAACTGACTTCATAATAATTTTCTTAATCAGTATTTGTTTAATTTTTCTGTAAAAATCTAAGCATTTTTCAATCCTTCAGAGACTGGGAAAAGCACATTTGCATATTAAGACTTTTATCTTAAATTTAATTTATTTTTTATTTCTTATTTTAAGTACATGCTTCACTAAATTATTGAACTTAGTTTTATGCTTAAAACAAGACAAAATGCAGATGGGGTAATTTTCTAAAAACAATTTTGGTTCTAAAATAAATATATCTTGTTTTATGGATTTTTAGATATTTTTACAGGATTTTTATTTTTATTTTTTTTGCAATGAAGATACTACATTACATTTCTCTTAATCTGCTTTGTGGCGGGGGGGAAGCATTGAAATGTGTACAATTGATGTTTTAATACAATTGAGCTGTTTTATAGAGCTGGAAGTAAAATGGTATCATCTTGATTTAAGGCCAGTTTGGACAACAGTCTATTCACCAAACAGCCTCCACATTTATTTAAATGACACCAGCACAAAAGTAATCAGGTGCTCATTGTAATCATTCAGCAGCTGAATTCAGCCAGACAAAGGGTGAAGTGTAGGCCCGCTGTGAGCATAGAAATTAGAAGCCTCCACATCACATTAATGCTCCTTGCCAGAAGGAGAGATCAGCTGAGAAGAGCCCCTCAATGGATGAGTGGGGTCCAGATTCCTCCAGGACCGCAGTAATGTGTGCCTAAATCCAGATTAGGAGCATCATTGACTCAGCGTGCTTGGCCGTGGACCAGAGCTTCTACCACGCAACCAAAATGCACTGATGAAGAAAGATCCAGCTTTGATGACACCCTCCAAATGTCCCAATCTCTTTTCTCTTTCTGTTGCCCACTTTGACCTTTATCTTTCTTCATCTCACCCTTTATCTTTCCACTTCATTAATGTCTTTCTCTCTGGGACGCTTTCTTTGAGCGGGGAAATAAAGGCAGGAGATCTATCGGGTGCCAAACTCACAGAAGGAGAAAAGGCAAATGGCTGTGGATAGAAAGAATGACAGAGAAGGGGTTGGGGGTGAGAGGCAGACATTGCTGCAGGAAGAATACAAGCACATTAGTTCACAGCAGACAGCGTTTCACAGGCCGCTCTTCTACACTACATCACACAGGCCTGCAGGCGAAGCAACGGTAGGAACCCGAACCACAGACAGGAGGTGCAGGAGAGATCATCAGTCTGTCTCTGGTTCCTCCCTCCCCGGAGCACTGCAGGCTTCTGGGGGAAAAGCAGACATGCGTGTCCAAACATTGGTGATTTTGGTTGGCGGGCGGAAGACCAGAGATTGAGCCTTTTAACCAAAGACTCGATCACAAATTGTCACACATGACCAATCATAAAGAACTACTGTCAAAGTGAGCAATGCGATGAAGAATTCCCTTCCCATAATTTTCCCTTCAAAATCAGCCACAGTGAGCAGGATGAAAACTTTTACAACATTCCCATTTTCAAAGACAGTCTTAGATTAAGCCAGGAGTAGGCCTTAGTTAAATTAGGACATTTAAGTAGCTTTTATAAAAATGCCTTTTGAAAAAATAGTACTGGTGTGCATCTTGAGACAAAACAATGGCACTGACATTTTAAGATATGTCAGTGCAAGTTGCTTTCAGTTAAGACAGCTCAAACATGCATTTTAGTCTGGGACTATAGGCTAGGCTTAACATTTACCTAATGACTACAGCAAACAAGCTATTTTCCCGTAGTAGACGGTTACAGTATAATGTCACAAAGTAGCAGTTAAAGTCGTGCATGCACAATAGAACACCAGAACGCTGTTCCATCAACAGCTGTACTCCAACCGTTGCAGTCTGTCAGTCGTATAAAGCATGTGAATGGTAACAAAGTCTATGAGAGTAAAAAAAAAACATGCACATTATTGAAGGATCATGTGATCCTATATATATATATATATATATATATATATATATATATATATATATATATATTATATATTGCATTGCAATTAAATTAAACCCTGCGAACCTTAAGACATGAAACGATCGGTTTGTGCGAGAAACCGAACAGTATTTATATAATTTTTTACCCTCTAATACACCACTATGTCCAACGGCCTTGAGTGTGTGATCACTTCCTAGTAAAAAATGATATAAATACTGTTCGGTTTCTCACACAAACTGATCGTTTCGTGTCTTAAGACATCAATGTGTCGTCACGAGCCGCAGGGTTTAATTTGGATTTGTCTGTGCATGTTTTACTCTCATAGATTTTGTTATCACTCACATGCATTATACGACTGGCAGACTGCAACGGTTGGAGTTAATTTGTGTTCTACTGAAGAAACAAAGTCACCTATATCTTGGATGCCCTGGGGGTAAGCAGATAAACATAAAATTTTGGGTGAACTATCCCTTTAAGGGTGAGTAAGTCATGGGGTAACTTTCATTTTAAAGTGAACTAATCCTTTAACGATGGTGTCAATTTCAAACCAATTCGAGCCCGATTCAGACTCTAACAATGTTAACGAACAAGAGGATCGTGCAGAATAGATTTCAAGCACAGATTTCACAGTGACAGGACGTTTCACAGTGGTATGTTGTTTTTTGTAATTTTCTTATAGATACGATGTTATCCACCATTTAATCATATTTGTCAGAAAACTATGGTATTACAAACAGTGATCTATCACAAAATCATGGATAATTGTCCTAAGGCGAACAGTCTTACAAAAGCAAAATCTACAAAAGCTACAGTAAACACTAACGTTACATCAATACTGTAATGGTAGTTAGCAGGCTAGCGGAGGCAACGCTTTGTCCTTTGTTTACATAACTACTACAACTACATAAAACTTAGAATTGGAAGACATACTTACAAGTTGGGATAAAAAAACACAACTACAAATAATAAACAAAGCAATTCCATTAGGGTCTAATAATAATAAGACATACTTACAAGTTGGGATCCATAAACAACAGATTGTCCTGACAAAATGGGAACGGCTATGTCTTTCATGAGAAGCTTTTGTGCGTAGCTTTCATTGTACTCTGTCTGTCTGCTGTTTTCCGTAAAATGTGCAGAACACAGACAAACGTTGAGGTTATAATGTTCAGGAACACTGTTTAAATTTTTTTTTTAAAGCCTTAGGACAAACTTTTTCAGGGGTGGAAAAAAACAGCGACAACTTATTATTATTATTATTAACTATTTCAACTTGCAGCAAAATTGTGAGTTTAGTGTGAATTTATCTTAATAACATGAAAAGACACAGCAAAAGTCCCAGAGTGACCCAATCAGAGCTCTTTTGCCAAATTAGGGCAGACATGATCACTTGACACACAGGGTAGAATATATGTAAATGAATTCACACATTCATGAGCGTTACACCCTGCAAACTTTTCTGCCAGACAGTGCATAGTTATTCATTTTCTATTTCACTGATGGCCATTCCGCCGATTAAAACTCAGTTACAAACTCCTGGTACATTGAATAATAAACTAGTCTGAATAACTACAGCGGAGTCTTTGATGTACACTATAAAAGTGTTGAAAGTGAAAATCTCGCTCACTCACAATTTCAGTTTACATTTGTTTTGCCGAAGCAGTTGCAGCTTAGCAGGGGGACAATTCCTCCTCCCTCTCTCTCTCTCTGTCTGTGCCTGAGGGGTAAAAGATGACAGCGCAGCCCATTTTTTCCGTTATACTATAAAAGTCTACCTAAGCAAACACTCTTGGGAGCCCTTCATTTCCGAAGTAAGCAATCCCACACTCTTGCACACTGACACACACAGACACAAGTGAGCCCTTCATCTCAGGAGTTCGGTGTCAAACTCAGCTTTTTATTGCAGTGCTAAATTTATACTTTTATATAAAGTAGCTTAGGGTGCTCTACCCAATAGGGATTTACAGGAGGTAAATATGAATTCACAGTTTTTGTTTCTTTAGGTTCGAAAGAGCAGCTAACACTTAGCCAGTGCTAAAAGCTCATCTCTGCAAAACGGACTTCAGGACAGGAGATGGACTAAAAATAAACTCCCAAAACTTACTGCCAGATTCTGGAAGATGAATTCTTCAAACAGCGATACAAGAGGATGTGGTGCTGGTCCTTCAAGAGTCACTCTCAACCTATCTGTCTATAAAGCCTATAAAAAAACAGTCTTCATGTATTCACAACACTTCTTCATGTATTTTACAACACATCAGCTTGTGATTCTTATTAAGTGGAGGTCATTTCTTAGGATTCTTTACCTAACTGAAGTCTCTGAGATCCTGACACCTTGTACTTCTGGAGACTCCAGGTAGGTTGCGGTTCTGGAAAATGGTGACGCTGGAGACTAAAGGGTTCCTGATGGTTTCACACTTAATTCTTCACCTTAATTCTTAATTCTTTTGCAGTTAGCATGCGTCTTCGCTTTTTGTCTGACCCTGCTGACCCACTGAGCATTTCACTGTCCAATGGTCATGCCTTAACTGCAATGCCTAGTATTGCATTAGTATTGTATCCCTCTCATGGGCATTTAATAATTTTTGACTTTTCAGTCTGAGTTAAATATCTTTTTTGGCTCATTTTATCTGTAAAAGAAAACGTGCCTAATAATTCTGCACACCTGAATATAAGGTGTTTTTCATTTCCAGCCTTAATGAACAATTATATATCACTTATAAATGATTAAATACAAAATTAATAGTAGTTATTAAGATGAATGTGGTTTGGAATTGGTAAAATGTGCCTGAAAATCAATATGCCTAATAATTCTGCACGCAGTGTAGAAAAATAAAAAAAATGTATATATCGTCTGTGGAAGTCTCAGGACCAAAAAATGTTCGTCCAATCATTGCATTTGGTTTGAATGCAGTGATACAATGTCCTACCTGCCTGTCAGCGCATGTATTCACATTCTTCCGCGCACCCTACTCGCGCAGACATCATACGTCATTAGCGCGTTCAATGAGGCTATGCAGAGTTATGGACAGACAGTCACCGAGCGCCGCAAATAAATGCACTTCAAAATGGTGGCAGGTCTAAAAGCGAAGTGGAATGCACCCCTAATGCTTTCAAAGCTCGCTTGCTATTGCTAGCCGGCGCCGCTCGGAAATTACCTACCCTATCTTTAACTTGTACTCAATATTCCTTATAGAGTGCTTTTTATTAGAGAAACACCCAAAAGCATTCACAACAGCTCTAATGTGAGCCTGTTGCTGGTGTGATTTGAATCTGCAGGTTGGCCTTTGTTTTAGACTGTGATTTGCATGTGTGGATAATCTAATATCCCTGTTCATACTCCCTGGAGTCGCTCTGCAAGGACTGGCTGACCTTCCTACATCTACCATTACTCAGCACTCACACACACACACACACACACTCAGACACACTATCTGTTGTTGGTGACACCAGGAGGAATAATAGGGACACAATGATTGCTCCACAGAGCAATGGATTTAAAGAGCTGTTTTTGAGGGGGAAAAGATTTCACCTTACTCCATTTACCAAGTCTGGTCAAGGGCATTTCAGATGTTACATTGTATACACTGCAAACATATTCAGCAGCTTTACCTGATGAACTGACAGAGGAATTCTGACAATGCAGTCAGTCATTTCAGAGACAGGAGGAGACGGGACACTTGTACATCCCCCATTTAAGTAGATAGGAGTGGTACCTTTGTGCCTTACCTACCTAAATCAACTATTTGCAATGCAATATAATATATATATATATATACACACACTCACCTAAAGGATTATTAGGAACACCATACTAATACTGTGTTTGACCCCCTTTCGCCTTCAGAACTGCCTTAATTCTACGTGGCATTGATTTAACAAGGTGCTGAAAGCATTCTTTAGAAATGTTGGCCCATATTGATAGGATAGCACCTTGCAGTTGATGGAGATTTGTGGGATGCACATCCAGGGCACGAAGCTCCCGTTCCACCACATCCCAAAGATGCTCTATTGGGTTGAGATCTGGTGACTGTGGGGGCCATTTTAGTACAGTGAACTCATTGTCATGTTCAAGAAACCAATTTGAAATGATTCGAGCTTTGTGACATGGTGCATTATCCTGCTGGAAGTAGCCATCAGAGGTCAAAGTTGCTCTTCTATCAGCTTGAATCAGTCGGCCCATTCTCCTCTGACCTCTAGCATCAACAAGGCATTTTCGCCCACAGGACTGCTGCATACTGGATGTTTTTCCCTTTTCACACCATTCTTTGTAAACTCTAGAAATGGTTGTGCGTGAAAATCCCAGTAACTGAGCAGATTGTGAAATACTCAGACCGGCCCGTCTGGCACCAACAACCATGCCACGCTCAAAATTGCTTAAATCACCTTTCTTTCCCATTCTGACATTCAGTTTGGAGTTTAGGAGATTGTCTTGACCAGGACCACACCCCTAAATGCATTGAAGCAACTGCCATGTGATTGGTTGATTAGATAATTGCATTATTGAGAAATTGAACAGGTGTTCCTAATAATCCTTTAGGTGAGTGTATATATATATATATATATATATATATATATATATATATATAGGATCACATGATCCTTCAGAAATTATTCTAACATGATGATTCGGTGCTCAAGAAACATTTCTTATTATTATCAATAGTAATATAAAAAATGTAATAATATTTTTGTGGATTTTTTTTGGAGAATGTAAATTTTTTTTCTTTGTAAAAATGCATCCTTGCTAAAGTATTCATTACTTTAAAATTAAATAAACACTATTGTATAATACACACACACACACACATATTTATATACCGATCAGGCATAATGACAGGTGAAGTGAATAAGAAGATGAATGAAGATTATCTTCATCACGGCACCTGTTAGTGGGTGGGATATATTAGGTTAAGTTGATGTGTTAGAAGCAGGAAAAATGGGCAAGCGTAAAGATTTGAGCAAGTTTGACAAGGGCAAAATTGTGATGGCTAGACGACTGGGTCAGAGCATCTCCAAAACTGCAGCTCTTGTGGGGTGTTCCCGTTCTGCAGTGATCAGTATCTATCAAAAGTAGTCCAAGGAAGGAACAATGGTTGAACCGGTGACAGGGTCATGGGCAGCCAAGGCTTACTGATGCATGTGGGGAGCGAAGGCTGGCCGTGTGGTCTGATCAAACAAACGAGCTACTGTAGCTCAAATTGCTCAAGAAGTTAATGCTGGTTCTGATAGAAAGGTGTCAGAATACACAGTGCATCGCAATTTGTTGCGTATGTGTCAGGTGGTATGTGTCAAAGTAACTGTTGGCACTTTCTGCGGTGGACAGGGGTCAGCATGGGCACCCTGACTGGTCTGCGGCTGACCAGTCAGGGTGCCCATGCTGACCCCTGTCCGACCGCAGAAAGTGCCAACAGTTACTCTGACACATACCACCTGTCCATATGAAATGAATACATATGAGAGTAATAAGGCATATTACAATTACATTTATTTACTAAAATAGTGTGTAATGACATTTCAGGGTATTCCAAATGAACAAAATTTGTTAAATGATTTGTACTTCATCCTTTGCTCAGCGAGTATGCAGTGAACACCAGTGCAGAGATTCTGCAGAGAAATGAGACCATAATGCTTTGCACAATAGAAAAAACAGGCTCTTATGATTGATTAATCCCTCCCGCCAGCACTGCCACAGGTTACTATGGGGGGATTGTGTTTTCACATGGCAGTTTGCTCCAGATTTAAGGCATTAAAAATGTCCATTAAAAATGTGAGGCTGATTGCGTGTATTTGGGGGTTGAGTATGCGAGTGTGTGTGTCCACACGCATTTTAAAGGCAGATGTGCTGGAATCGGTATGTGTATTAAGCCCACCTTTCGCATCCAGTCCACAACAGCTGTGGCCAAATGAACTTCACTAATGCAATTATAGAGCAGCTGTTGCATCCAGATAACACAAAGGTGCAGACAAGCAACTGAGAGTGTGTGTGTGTGTGTGTGTGTGTGTGTGTGTGTGTGTGTGTGTGTGTGTGTGTGTGTGTGTGTGTGTGTGTGTGTGTGTGTCGGCGGAGGCATCAGTATACATAACCAAGCAAGCAGTGGCCCCAGAAGGGCTGAAATTGGATTAGTGTCAGCCTTGATAAGACGAAGGACAGTAAAGGGAAGAGTGAGAAATTGAAGAAAAGAGCATCGGCTGTAGTAATTTCATTTCCAGATCAGGTGGCTGAAGGTATAAAGGCACTACTATGGTGCTCCAGTGCAGTAAATGGAATATTCATGCACTGATTGCTTCCCTCTCTCTCCTTCTGTCTGTCTTTGTCTGTATTTCTTTCTTTGCACTCCTTATCCTTCCTGCATTGTGCTAGCTGTCATTCAGACACTGTAATCTTATTGTGTTCCTGCCTATGGCTCAGAGCTGTGAGATCTGCTGCATAGCAGGCCCGAAGGGAGGTGCTAGCCAACACTGTAGTAATGGCTTTTGGTAGGCTGAGGACTTATGGGTTTCTCCTTGGTGTTTAAGGCCTAGCTTAGCAAGCATCATGTATTCTCAGCTGCCTCCCTGCTGGAAAGTCCAGGTTTTACAAATCACTACCAAACAAATAAATTCAAATGCCAATATTAATGTTGCTCAATGCCAAGGAGCTGAAATGTCTTCCAGTGTATTGATGGTGTGTCATCTGACTCTCACATAGAGGAAAACTGCTACTCTATACTTTTGGTTCTTTTAAGGTGAAATGTACCGCAATAATTTAATAGAGTGCTGCAAGGATGACATATTTTTGTAGTCCAAAACCTTAAAAAAAACATATTAGCATTTTAGCAGTTCCAGTTCCATCATCCTAAAGTCAATGGGTTTTTGGATAAATTAAATAAGGTCTGTGATATTTTTACATTTTATTCTTTGACATAAAATTCATCAGGAATAACCACTTGTAATATTGTAAAGCTTTTACTTATCTTACAATCATCACATCGAACATGTAAAGTCTACTTACTAGTCCGCTTTTACAGCCTTGTTGGGTTTCCATACTCTTGCAAACTATTCTAACTCAAACTTTCAGGTAAACAGTTTTTTTATATAAAGACTGAAGGAGTTGTCGGAGGCTGTATGATTTATGGTGCTTTATTTGTTTTGTTTTGTTTTTACTTCTGGCGATTGTATTTAGGCTTCACATTTAAAAAAAAAAAAGTATTGTATTTATTTGTGAATATTTTTCTTGATGTAAAAAACTGTGCAATCATGAACTTTTGTTAGTCAAACAGCTTATTTTCTGCAATAATCCAAAAACCGATGGAAAAATTGTATTGGGTTTTGTCAAGGGAACCAGGGTGATGCTACCGTAACTTCCAGGTTGGCTGACAAAAGTGCGTCATTTATACTGCAGCAATTTATTACATTGTAATTATGCCTATATTATCTGAGTGATTAAGCTTATTTTATTTCATTATTAATCATTAATGATAAGCATTATATTGAACTATCATACTAGATATTTTACTGACTTACACTATGTGTATATTTACAAAATATCTCACGAGCAAGAATGCCATTCTTCCGAATTTCAGCATGTTTGTAATTCAACCACATCAACAAATTATATATTTTTTTAAATTATTCAATTAAAGTATGTAAGGTTGATGGAATTTTACTATAACTTGCATAAAACCTTAAAAAAGGCTTACAATTTTTTTTGTGCATGTAACCACAGCATTGCTGACTTCCAAAATATCAGAATGTCTGAGGATGTGCTGACAATTCATATTGCTAACAATTCAATAAACAAGATGTTAGTAACTTATATATTAGAAATATATTCACAGTTATTCACTATTTTTGCTCCACCCATAAAATATTTCTGTGAGTATCCGAGCAACACACAGTAGTAAAGTTTACTTCTTGAATGAATTAAACATTAGTAATTAAATTAATTATCTTTATGAGTCATTTATTGAACAGATTCATTCAAAACACTGATTTATGAATCGGTTAAATCAATCATTCAATGATTCAATGATACCCACGTAACCAAGAGTCATCGAAAAAAAATCATTAAAGTTCTACACTTTACAATCAGAACTGCAAAAAGTATTTTTCTGAGGTTCTCACCATCACCTAATATATACCACTTGCAAAGAGATACAAACCAATAATACATTTTTAATGTAAAGCTCAAAATGCTGACAAAGGTATGAGACTCTCTCTCCCCTGAAAATCTATATCTCTCAAATAATTATTATGGAAAG
Organism: Rhinogobio ventralis; assembly: GCA_039654625.1. Lineage (NCBI taxonomy): Eukaryota > Metazoa > Chordata > Actinopteri > Cypriniformes > Gobionidae > Rhinogobio > Rhinogobio ventralis. The sequence goes on from CM077201.1 coordinate 17,133,059, forward strand.
CTGATTATGTGGATTTACAAAGTCTTTTCCTGTGAAGTGCATTTTAGGTTGGAGGGAGAGATACAGGGCAAATAACTTCAGTGCATCAAAGATTCATCACTCTGCTCACAGCTGATTGGCTCATGTCTGTTGGAGATCTGTGATCGAGAACATAAACTGCCCCAGAGCAGGTAATGAACCCTGGTAACAACATACCCACCTTCGTAGTAACGAAAATCAAGGTCTGGCTCAGTGAAAGTGATAGTGTTCTTGCAACTAATTAGATCTAATATTCAATTTGTCAAAACTTCTTTCAAATTTAATTTCACAGAGTTTGGTTTCCCAAACAACATGTTCTTAAAGTCTGTGATGAGCTTTGATTTTTAGTTTGAGAAATACCAGTAGGCCGTAAATAATTCAATGAGCGCCTGAAGTTATAACTTTTTGTACATTCATTCAGTTTTGGGGGGCCTATATAAATAATAGAATTTGGTGCTCCAGTGCAACTGTAATAGGTTATCTTTGTTGTAATGAAAGATGAAATCTAATTGTTTACTTCTAAAATATCTGCAGAATTACCTTCTAATCTTATGGGTATAAACAAAACGTAATTGAAGTAGTCATTGCAGAATCTGAACTTAAAATTCTTTAAACAGTTCTAAAATAATGCTGCTTATATGAACCTTTTTTCTAAAATGTGAAAATAATGAAAAACATGTATTACAAAGTTGATCTTTAAATATCAATACTAATATAGAAGTTTTCTCTTCTATAATTGAAAGTGCAATTGAAAGCAAAGGCCATATTGCATATTAGTAATGTGATTTTTTAGAAGCTGGCTGCTACATGTCCATGTCATCAATCTGATATCCATCAACCCTAAGAAACAAACTGTCTTTATGTGTTATGGCGCGATATAAATCAAAACAAAATCTGTTTCACATCATTCTAAAAGCCTTCCAAGCAAATGTCAAGGTCACACCAGCCTCTCCAAATCAATACTGTTATCAATAATTTTATTAAAAGCACAAGATGAATTGTCTGTGCTTCACTGGGGTTTTGCAGTTGCATCCCTAAATGGTAAAATAGTGCACTTCTACAGTTCAACATCACTGGAAGATCAATCCATGAATATGAAACAGGCATTTGGCTTCAGAGCTAGAAGTGAAGTGATCATAGACTTTTTAACTGCTCGTGTGGTTAGACATGAACTCTTGTGGCCGTAGATAAAATTATGCTATTGATAGGCATGAACGTTAAGGTCTCTGTGAGAATTGTAGATGATTGAGGGGGGGAGAAAGAGGAGAAATAGGAAACAGACGCAGACGGGTATTCAGGATTCAGCTATGGGGCATAATGGCTTCGGGCTCATCTGCCAAGAAATTTCCATTTCCACAACGTGTGAATTATCCACATTGCCTTTGTATGGTCACGTTCCTATTAAATAAGCTGCAGACTCAATCCTATCTACAGGGACCACACAAATGATTTGCCAAATAGTGAGTTCATATTTATAAATGTGGCAATATTTCCGTGAAGTCATTCTGGTGGTAAATACGCACACTCATTGAATTAACATTTATGAGTGAATACATATTAGATATGATGATGATATTTGCATTCTTCCCACTGACTTGTCTTGAAAGTATCTGGCCTTATTATGCATGAAATCCATCAGTGTCAGACCACAGGATGTGCTGCCATGTACATGCATTAGTAATATTTTTGACTGTAATGTAAACAAGATTCATCCATCATTCAGCAGTGGAGCAGCAACACGCATGCAGGCCGACAAACATAAAAGCATGTCATTATACAAGCACACAAGTTCACAGTACCAGCTGTATGCTGGAGAACCTTCTTATTTTATTACTTATGAAACAAATCAATAAAACAGCTTATGTAATTCTTTAACCTGCCATAAGAATAAAACAACAATTTTGCAGAGGTTTTCAGAGCATTGGCTTTGGAACCATAAGCATGCCATCCTCCCACACATTCATGCACACGCATTCACATGCTGCATTCAACCTCAACACAGCATCATAGCTCCTCTGAGAGCTCCTGATTTGCCTCACAGATAGACTGACATGGGATTTTCGAAAGATTTCAGCATAAAGCTGAAATGCTAATGCAAACAAATGAGCGAAGTATTTGTTATGCATATCCTCAGAAGCAAGAGTAAAAGTACCCTCGCTAGATGAAAACGAGGAAAGGTTGGAGACAACATCTCTAAAGTATTCATTTGAATATAACTGCATATAGGGGAGATGAGGGGTAGTTGGCAGTCAGATTTTACTGAATATTTTACAGGGTAGGTTTATGTTTGAATTTTTTAATTTTTTGTATAGACACATCCCTAAAAGTCATGGCTACAAAAAAACTATATAACCACTGTTATTATAATAATAGCTGGTTATATACCCATTATGTCAAATGGAATTGAAGAAACCCATAAGTTTGGACAATTTAAAATTGACATTAAAGATGCAGTGTGTAACATTTATGAGGATCTATTTACAGAAATGCAATATAATATACTTAACTGTTTTCAGTGGTGTAATAAGACCTTACATAATGAACTGTTGTTTTTATTACCTTAGAATGAGCCATTTCTATCTATATACACCACAGGTCCCCTTACAGTGAAGTCACCATTTTGCACCATCATGTTTCTACAGTAGGCCTAAACGGACAAGTTGCTCTACAGAGCGCAAGCTACTCTCTACTGTCTCAGACGACGACATCTTTGTCCTGTGTTGTCCACCGTAGCTTCTTTATGTGCTTCGAAAGGGAGGGGTGAGTGGTTGCAGTTCGCAACCTCACTGCTAGATGCTGCTAAAATGTACACAGTGCACCTTTAAAACTAATTTGGAAATATCTAAATGTACAAAGTTCTTTTTTCCCCCTCTACATACTATATTTTCTCTATATATTTTCCTCTATATAATAAGTAGTCTAATCGTCTTTGTACAGTTTGGTAAATAAATAAAACTGTTATTATACAGAAAAAAGATACAATTAATTGAAACACTTGAATCTTTACCTCTGGGCAATGGACACAATGTTTGTCAATCAGTGTCATTTTATTGTGTTCTCTTGTTTACTCAACAGCTACAGCTACTGCAAATAATAGGGTGATATGATGAGTTAAGGACATTTGTTTACAAAAAATATTCTAAATTATAAGAGTTTTGAACACAGCATCTAACAGTCACTGTGATGTAGCTCTTGTGACTACCCCTGATCTCCCCTATCATGTTTATCACAGGAATTGTGGCCTTCTGTAACTTATACTGTACACTCATGCATAGGAGAGAAAGAAGTACAGTAAATAAACACGAATGAGAGACCTAAAGGTGGACTTTTGGATATGAAAAATGGTATTTAAATAGACTATAGAGAGACTATGTAAGAGATAGAGGCTGATAGGTGCTGAGAGGGTTTTCTTGGGTGACTGGAAACAAAGACATGCTAATTATTGGCTTGTGATAAAACTACAGGAACACAATTCACGCTTCTCTGGTCCGTTCCGCACACACCACTAATTGCACTGTCAAGCGTTCACAGTTTCTCATATGCTCATGTCACACGCACGCGCATGTAGACATACATATATAAGATAAATATGATGTAAGCCATTTATTTTTGTTGCAAAGCAATGACAATCAGTCGTTTGAAAGTAAAGGGCACCCACCTAGTAGTTTTGCTGGTTTCAGCGGTGAGTCAATAGCATAACGACGATGTGTCAACAGTGGCCCCTAGCGGATACTGAAAGTAATGCACAAAGAGACAACAAGAATCTACTTTTGTTGTCGTGTTTATAGTTTGAAGAGAGAAGGAAGTCGATAATTTGTACGTTTTTAATGGAATATTTTGTTTACTAGTTATTTCAAATCCGTAAATGAACAATGGAACAATTTAGTCCCTCAATTTATCCACTATCCACTCAAATTTGGACATTTCTGTAATACATTAAAAAAACACATAAATAGGCCTAAAGAATATATGCATGCATTTCCTGTAGCTACAAGGATAAGCACAGTTTTTCTTGTCATAAACAAGCAGCTAAATAGCAGCTTAATAAACATAATAAAAAACTATGGTTTATTATACAATGGTTAGCTGATGATTAGCTCAAATTGCTCAATACAAACAATATAAGTCAATAGCAAGTCATCCATAATAGAAAAACAAGTGTTTGTGTTTGTGTGTGTGTGTGTGTGTGTGTGTGTGTGGTTCGGGTATAGACCTAACATACGTTATTGGGACAAAATGTCCCCACAAAGATGGCAATATCCGTAATCCTTGTCCTTGTGGGGGACATTTTTTGGTAGGTTTAGGGTTAGGGGATAGAATAGGCCTATACAGTTTGTACAGTATAACAATCATTATGTCTATGGAATGCCCCCTTTAAAACAAGAAAAAAAAACATGCGTGTGTGGACTATGTATGATGATTGTATATAGGACTATGTATGATGTTTGTACATGCTTAGTGTTGTTTAGCACCTGCCAAAACCATACCCCTGCTCTCTTGTTTTAGCCCATGTGGCCATTGTCCTGACAGAAATGAGTATGAAGTGCTTCAGGTGCCAAAAACAGGTGTTTAAAGACAGAGAGAGAGAGAGAGAGGGGGGGGGGGGGTGGCAGGGGGGTTCTGCTTTAGCCAATTTCAGACTCATCTACACATTACACAGGACTGAGGGTCTACAGGTAAGCCACATACATTTACTCTTACTTTTCTATCATATATTGATCTATTACATTAATCTAAAGTAGTATAGTGGTATAGATTATATTATTTGTTATAATTCTAACGTGAAAATATATAGATGTTATAGAGGATGTTGTACATTAAATAGCCTCTGTCACAGTGGAGTTTATGTAACAGCACAACCCATCGATCAAACAAAATAGCATTTTACACAGACAAAAAAAGAGCATGAATAAAAACATGGGCTCTCAGACTCTCTCATAGATTGCTCAAAATTGTCAGCAACAATATAATATCTAGTGAACCTCTATTTGTTTAAAACTGGACAATCTAATCATATCAGAGATTACTTATATGTTCTTCGAGTCCTATAAATCTCTGCTTGTTTATGCACCTTATCTATTTGGCCATTATATAGATTTTTGCCATATAAAAGACTAACTAAAAGCCTTTTGATGGCCATGAAGCATCTCAGATCCTGATATTGTGCTCTCTGCAGGCTGATCAGATTTCTGGGGCAGCATAGTGGAGGTTTCAAACCCCCTGAAGATGTATGGCCTGTATTTGGAAGCGGTGAATGACTACATTAATGAATCATATGGAGAGGACGTATGGAGGCTAATCGAGGCCAGAGCGGAGATCCCACACCTCAAATTTGTTCGACACCAGATGTACAAGTAAGTCCTGAAAGTGCGGAGTCACATATCTGATTAATTAAGTGCCATAGATGGCATCTGGCTAATTTATCAATGCTGGTGTTTATTATTCCAGCGATAATCTGATCCTAAGATTGGCAAAGGCAGCTGGAGAGGTTTTGGGAAAAACTCATGATGAACTGATGTACGCTTTTGGGGTCTACATGGTCAAGCGGATAGGAAACTATGGCTATGAGAGGATCTTAAAGGTGATTTTCAAGCACGGTAGACTCTGTATGTGACAAGTACTCATTTAGGTAAACATACATCATTTAAAAGTTTTGGGTCAGTACGATTTCAGTAAGTGTGAAAGTAAAGACTTTCACATTAATACAAAAATGTTATTTCAAATAAATGTTGTCCTTTTGAACTTTCTATTCTTTAAAGAATCCTGAAAAAAATTATCTAGTTTCCACAAAAAAACTGTTTTCAACATTGAGAATAAAAAATGTTGCTTGAGCACCAAATCTGCATATTAGAAAGATTTCTGAAGAATCATGTGACTCTGAAGACTGGAGTAATGATGGTGAAAATTCAGCTTTACCATCACAGGAATAAATTACATTTTACAATATATTAAAATAGAAAAGAGACATTTTAAATGTTAATAATATTTCACAATATTCCAGTTTTTGCTGTATTTTTTAAATTAAAAAAATAGATACAAATTTAATGAGCATAAGGTTTTAATAGTACAATAAAACTATTTTAAATATACAAAATAATTAATTAAAAAATAAATAAATAATTCTAAATAATAATTCATGCTTTTTAAATAAACTGTCTTAGCCTATATTTAAAAAGAATTGTGATTTATTCTAATATCATTAAAAAGTTTAAAAAAAGATCTTACCAACCTCAAACCTTTTAAATGGTAGTGTAATGACATTTTTCTTCTATTTTTCTTTATTAGGCTTTTCTCAATGGATAATTGTATAATTATACACATTTTACATAGCTTTTAAATCTCTTCTAATGTCTGTGTCTCAGGTACTGGGGCGCAATGTACGAGATTTCATCAATGAGCTGGATAACCTGCATGAGTACTTCCGTTTCTCCTTCCCAAAAGTCCAGCCGCCCAGTTTCTGTGTAGAGGAAGAATGTGAGACAAGTCTTACCCTTCACTACCGTTCAACAAGGAAAGGATTCACACAGTTTGTCAAAGGTAATAGTGCTAAGCGTTACATTCAATGCACGACTGCAAGTGTGACATTGATTTTAAACATCAGTATAGTTCAATAAACAACAAATCAATAACATACATTCAGAAACAATATTGACAGTTACTTCGTTGCTCCACCATCAAAAATGTTTTCAAGTAAAGCCAAAGCAGCCATAATCACCCTGTAGCCCAAGACCGGTTTCCCACTGAAGCTAAGCAGGGCTGAGCCTGGTCAGAACTTGGTGGGAGACTTCCTGAGAAAAACTAGGTAGCTGCTGGCAGAGGCGTTAGTGAGGCCCACAGGGGGTGCTCACCCAGTATAGTGATGGAGACACTATACTGTCAATAAGCACTGTCCTTCGGATGAGACGTTAAACCGAGGTACTGATTCTCTATGGTCATTAAAAATCCCAGGATGTCCTTCGGGAAAAAAAGGGTATAACCCCGGCATTCTGGCCAAATTTGCCCATTGGCCTCTGTCCATCATGGCCTCCTAATAATCCCCATATACTTATTGGCTTCTTCACTCTGTCTCCTCTCCACCAATCAGCTGGTGTGTGGTGGGTACTCTGGCGCAATATGGCTGACGTCGCATCATCCAGGTGGATGCTGCACATTGGTGGTGGTTGAGGAGATTCCCCCCTTCCATGTAAAGCACTTTGAGTACCCAGAAAAGCGCTATATAAATGTAACAAATTATTATTATTAAAGCAGAATTAAATATTGAGCATCTCAGAGCAACAAAAACTGATGTTTCACTCCTGAAAGAATCGAGTGGATGATTCTATCATATGATTCATATAAGTCACGTATTTCATTCCTGAATCAATCAGAACAAATCAGTTGATTGAATGATTCAATGAGCCACTTATAAAGACAGTTGCATTTTGCCACCTACTGGCGTAGCAATGTAACCTGCAGAAAGAGTCACCAGAAATGCAAAGGCCCAGAATGAACATTTTCATAAAAATATAGTATTGAGATTTCCGCCTGATTACACCAAGACACAACTAATATAATTTACATCCAATAACTGTACATCTGAGACAAATAGTTTCCTACTGAGCCTCCTTATATTTGCTTAATAAATCTGCTTTATACATCATTTACTGAATGAACAGTTACCATATTAACAGGATGAGCATAATGGTGACCTCTGCATGCATGCTTTCTGAAACTGTTTGCACATTAAAATTCTTGAGAGATGTGCAAGTTAAAATAATGATCTCAAAGTGAAGTTTAGATAATTGCGATGTGATAAAATGATGTTTGACTAGATCTCACACAATGAAAGCTGGTCAGCCAGAGTGTTTGTAGCCTTAGGCTGTTTAAAATTCAGAAAATGTCTGTTGTGGCTTCTCTGTAGGGCAGCTCTCTCAGGTGGGCCGACAGTTTTACAACACAGACATTGAGGTGGAGATTCTGTCCAAAGAGGAAACAGAGAAAATGACATATGTGGTAGGAGTCCAAACAGATGAGACATTTACCTTTCTTCTGTATACACAAACCCAGCTCTGTTATTCTTTATTTTTCACATTTCTGATCTTCTCACTCTCTCTCTGAAGGTGTACAAGATGAATTTTGACAACGCTGCGTTTAAGCACCGTATGCCCCAGCAGAAAACAGCTCCAGGCTATGAGAAACTGCCCATGAAGCGAGGAATCTTTTTTGACATGTTCCCCTTCAGCGTGATATTCCGCAGGGACATGACCATGTATCGGATCGGAGACGGTTTGAAAGAGGTGTTTTCTGATCTGCAGGGCAAAAAGGTCAATGAGGAGTTTACCCTGGTGCGACCCATGCTGGAATTCAGCTGGGATAATGTGAGTGAACAGGAGGGTAGGAGAATAGATCCAAAGCCAAAGTAGCATGAAAGTAACAGCCAACAACTTAAAGATGAGGTGTTTATGCTTTCTTTTCTTGCTCTTGGCATTTGTGTCCTGAAAAGGCGTTTTGTTGATGTGTGCTCTTTCAGATCTACACCCACCTCAACAATGTGTTTGAACTGCTGTCTAAGGCTGTGGTGGAGAGCAAACAGAAGGTCAACATCCCTAAACTCAACAAAGAAGAACCAGAGGAGAAAGAGGAGAGTGAAAAACCCAAAAAAGAAGAGAGAGGTACAGTGCTTAGATTCTGCTTTGGTCCAAACATAATCTGCAGAACGTTTTCACAATTTTTACACTGGCGATGAGGTAAAATCTGTGGAATTCTGCAGAATGGATTAAATTATGGTCAAATGTGTAACATAAATTATCATGTTTAATAATAAAAATAATAATAGTAATAATATTAATTAAATAATAATATTTTTTCAATAATACGTTAAAAATCCAATAATCCAATCCAATAATAAGAGTACCTTTTTACTTTTAAAATACACTACCATTCAAAAGTTCAGTCAAGCAAAGGTCAGTAATTATATATATATACACACAGTACATACACTATATTGCCAAAAGTTTTGGGACATCTGTGTTTACATGTACATGAACTTTAATGACATCCCATTCTTAATCCGTAGGGTTTAATATGGAGTTTGCAACTATAACAGCTTCAACTCTTCTGGGAAGGCTTTCCACAAGGTTTAGGAGTGTGTTTATGGAAATTTTTGATCATTCTTCTAGAAGCGCATTTGTGAGGTCAGGCACTGATGTTGAACGAGAAGGCCTGGCTCGCAGTCTCCGCTCTAATTCATCCCAAAGGTGTTCTATAGGGTTGAGGTCAGGACTCTGTGCAGGCCAGTCAAGTTCTCCACACCAAACTCGCTCATCCATGTCTTTATGGACCTTGCTCTGTGCACTGGTTGTTCGAACAGGAAGGGGCCAGCCCCAAACTGTTCCCACAATGTTGGGAGCATGAAATTGTCCAAAATGTCTTGGTATGCTAAAGCATTAAGAGTTGCTTTCACTGAAACTAAGGGGACAAGCCCAACCCCTGAAAAACAACCCCACACCACCAAACTTTACACTTGGCACAATGCAGTCAGGCAAGTACCGTTCTCCTGGCAACCACCAAACCCAGACTTGTCTATCAGATTGCCAGACAGAGAAGTGTGGTTGGTCACTCCAGAGAACACGTCTCCACTGCTCTAGAGTCCAGTGGTGGCGTGCTTTACACCACTGCATCCCACGCTTTGCATTGCACTTGGTGATGTAAGGCTTGGATGCAGCTGCTCAGCCATGGAAACCCATTCCATGAAGCTCTCTACGTACTGTTCTTGAGCTAATCTGAAGGCCACATGAAGTTAAGAGGTCTGTAGCTACTGACTCTGCAGAAAGTTGCAGACTTCTGCACACTGTGCGCCTCAGCATGCACTGACCCCGCTCTGTGATTTTACGTGGCCTACCACTTCGTGGCTAAGTTGCTGTTGATCCCAATTGCTTCAACTTAGTTATAATACCACTAAAAGTTGACCGTGGAATATTTAGTAGTGAGGAAATTTCACAAATGGACTTATTGCACAGGTGGCAACCTATCACGGCTTGAATTCACTGAGCTCCTGAGAGCGTCCTATTCTTTCACAATTGTTTGTAGAAGAAGTCTGCATGCCTAGGTGCCTGGTTTTATACACCTGTGGCCATGGAAGTGATTGGAACACCTGAATTCAATGATTTGGAGGGGTGTCCCAATACTTTTAGCAATATAGTGTATATATTAAAGAAATTAATACTTTATTCAGCAAGTGCAATTCATGCATTAAACTGATCAAAAGTGTATATATACAGTATATATAAACATATATAAACATATATACTGTACAGAATTCTGCGCTCACATAATCCAAGCCTAATAATAGCCAAAGCCACACTAATCAGAACCGCATTGCTGGCATCAAAAATCAGAACAGTACTGAATGTTACATTTAACCATCTAGCCTCTACACCGATAAAAGCAGATAATGTCCTAAAACATCTCATGCTAACTTTTCATTGTGCCTCTGCTGTTCTCACAGATATTAAAGTGATGGAGGAAATGAAGGGCACAGATCAGGAATATAGCGGCACTCTGACTCAGTACAACAGCTCAGCTAATTCTGGAGGAGAGGACATCGAGCTGCTGGCTTTTCAGACTGTCACCGGTTAGACATATTACAGTAAAGTGATGCTCTGAATGACCTCCACTGGCATCTTTCTAAAATTGTTTTATGCTTCTATGAAATTATCGCTTTTAGAAAACATTTAAGAACATAACGGCATAACGCTGATCCAAGACAACAATGAGAAATTCAGTCAATGAGATTACAATCATTATTCAAAGTGTTTTGGGAACCAATATGGACTCAGAAAGAGCCTCTAGTCTTGATCACCCCTATGAATGCAAATCTTCTGTCTATGCAGTGAAAAATGAAACTTCTCTCTTGTTCAGGTAAGTGCAGTGAAACCATATTTGAAGACATGCGGGAGCCCCCTAAAAAGCCTCTCCACCTCAAGGGCCAGATGAAGTACGTCCCTCAGTGGGACTCCCTCATCTTTCTAGGAACTCCCATGTAAGCTCTCCTAAACTCACATTGTAGTCTGAGCTAATGGAAAACAGTAGTTTATAGTTATTGCCACATAAAACTGACAGTCAAGAGTTCTCTGCCAAGTCATTTCAAAGGCACTATATCCTACACTCTTGTGGCTTTTTTTTAATAATTTAGTTTAAAATTACCATTTTCCACTCTCTCTGACCTCTGAGAATTAAACAGGTTCTCAACTTTTTGTTTCAGGATCCAATTTTTACATTGGACATCATCCAACACTGCAGCAAAAATGTTAAGCGTACAAAAGCAAACAAATATGCCCTTAAAATGTTGCTAAGCCCATTTATTTTGCACAATTATATGGTTAGTTGGCGTTTTATAATTTGCATTACCATATTTTTTTCCCCTAATGTCCCCCTAACATTGGACACATGTCCCCGATCAGAACAGACCTGTAACCTACCAGTTGGTAACTAATAATCTATACAATAGCACATCTAACTCTTTTATTTAAATCCTGTTTTCCATGATATTGACCCAATAAAATGTGTAGTTTTAAGTCTACAATTGTCAGATCTGTCTGTAGAAAAACAAGCTATTATAAAAAGGTTTATAAAAAGGTTACAGCTATACCTGTAGAAGTCTTTATTAAAACATTCTCCTTTTTACAGTATTGAGACAGTGGAGGACATGATAAAAATGGGTGTTTACGTCAATGATTTAAACCTGCACGACTCGAGCAGAGAGCTTATCCTGGCCGGAACACAGCAATCAGCAGAGCTGCAACTGGCACTTGACCAGGTATAAATGTCCCACTGATGCCACAGAGCCCAAAATCCCATCCTTAAAGAGACACATTTTATTTAAAATGCAGTAGTTATGTGGCAAAATGTCCCATATGGACTGATTAAAGTCTATCAAGCCAATTACAGTAATAAACGCAGAGTCTGTGGCTGTGGTTATTGCATCAAGAAATGCCATGCAAATGACAGGCCGACCTCTGACTGTGCCTCCTACAGGAGCAGCAGAAGTATGCACAGCTGCAGGAGATCATTAAAAAGCTGGATGAGGAGAAGAAGAGAGGAGACTCCCTGCTGTACGCCATGATACCCAAAGCAGTGGCGGACAGACTGCGCAAGGGAATCACAGCCTTGGAGACATGTCAGGTACACACAAACCCACCCATTAAACACACATGGCACAATGAAACACTCAATTTAAATGCATTTCACTTAGTATAGATTGACTTTTGAGATCAAAATCTCAAGAGGGTTAATGAAATACGATGAAAAACACTCTATTTTTCCTCTAGTGCTGTCCTGCTGTTATTAAGCGCTGTTCTTGATCTGTTATCTCCCTCCAGGTGTTCCCAGACGTGACCATCCTGTTCAGCGACGTGGTGAAGTTTAATGAGATCTGTATCCACATCACTCCCATGCAGGTGGTGGACATGCTAAACGAGATCTACATCGTTTTTGACACACTCAGCGAGAAGCACAATGTTTATAAGGTAACATAAGGAACTCCAACAAAGGCAACTTGTCCACTGACACAACACGTATGTTCTTTGACCTAAAAGACCTTCAAGACAAGGCCTTTACAAGGGAGTCACGATATATCATTACCATATCGGTTATCGGCCTATATTAGATTATTCTATAATCTAATATAGGCTGATAAGTATATTTTAAAAATGGAAGTCATTACTCCAGTATTCAGTGTCACATGATGCTTCAGAAATCATTCAACCTGATTAGGTGCTTTTCTTATTACTATCAATGTTAAAAACAGTTGCGCTGCTTAATATTTTTGTGGAAACCATGACACATTTTTTCTGCATTCTTTGATGAATAGAATTTCAAAAGAACCGCATTTATTTTAAATATAAATATTTTTTTATATTATATGTCTTTCCGTTTTTATCAATTTAATGCGTCCTTGCTGAATAAAACAAAATAATTTTTAAAAAATTATACTGACCCCAAACTTTTAAATGCGTTTGTAATATTTGGCGAATCTCAAAATGAATAACCATTTATTATACTGTACATTATTAATGACTTTAATATTGACCCTGGCCTGAAAATAATTCCGGATGTAAATATTGTAAAACACAGGAAAATATCAGCTCAGTGGTGTCTGCCAGAATTTTTATATCTACACACATCCCTATTTTTTTTTACTAAAAATCATTTCTAATTAAAGGTGCACTATGTAAATTTTAGCGGCATCTAGCGGTGAGGTTGTGAATTGCAACCGTCTACCGCTCACCCCTCCCTTTCGAAGCACGTAGAGAAGCTACGGTGGCCGACACATGACAAAAATGTCATCATCTGAGACAGCAGGGAATAGCAAGCGCTCTGTAGAGCAGTTTGTCCGTTTAGGGCTACTGTAGAAACATGATGATGCAAAATGGCGATTTCACTAAGGGGACCTGCGGTGTATGTAGATAGAAATGGCTCATTCTAAGTGGCACGGTTCATTATGTAAGGTCTTTACACACCACTGAAAACATAGTTATGATGTATATTATATTGCATTTCTGTCAATAGATCCTCATAAATACTACACTGCACCTTTAGGTAATCTTTTAATCTTTATTGTCATTATTCAAGCCCTCAAAACAGTGCGTAATGAAACTCCAACTAATGCTCTTGCTCCCTCAGGTGGAGACTATTAGGGACGCCTACATGGTGGTGGCAGGTGTGCCCAATAAAACTACATTTCATGCCCACCACATCTGTGACATGGCTCTAGATATGTTGAGCTCCATTGATCACCTAAAAGACCCCTCCACTGGGGACAACATCCAGATCCGTGTTGGTAGGTGCACCCGGACTTACACAGTATCACATAACAAAACAACTGCAAACCTTTCATCAGATTTATTCGTAATTTATATGCGTGCCACACAATGTAAGAACATGATTTACAGCATGATGCTCCAGCTAAATGCTTTTGTGTTGGTCTTCACACAGGCATTCACTCTGGAATGGTGGTGGCAGGGGTGGTGGGTCTGAAAATGCCCAGGTATTGTCTGTTTGGAGACACAGTGAACACGGCTTCTCGGATGGAGTCAAATGGCGTGGTGAGCCACTGTCTTATGCAGTACTGAGACTGGAAATGAACAGCCTCAAATAACTATACAACTGTTTCATCATTAAATAAATAATGAGTCATTTTAAATTATATTTTACAGGAAATACAGTTAATTAAACAGCTAATTGTACTCTCTCTCTCTCTCTTTCTGTGCGGCTAGGGCATGCAAATCCACATCAGTCAAACCACCAAAGACCATCTGGAGCATGAGCCATACATCATTGAGGAACGTGGAAAGATTTTTGTTAAGGTAATACAGTACATAATTATCATCGCCAACATCTTCACTGTTATTATCAACAATGTTATTCACATTAAAACTTCCAAAACTATGTACACTATGTACACATTAAAAAGTTAAGTTTTTTTTCTCACCAAGGGTGCATTTATTTGAGCAAAAATACAGTAAAATAGTAATATTGTGAAATATTATACTACAGTTTTCTATTTTTAAATATTTTTAAAATGTAAATTATTCCTTTGATGAATTTTCAGCAGTCTTCGGTATCACATGATCCTTCAGAAATCATTGAAATATGCTGATTTGGTGCTCAAGTTACATTACTTATTATTATGGATGTTGAAAACAGTTGTGCTGCTTAATATTTTTGTGGAAACCGTTATTTTTTCCAAGATTCAAAACGTTTAAAAGAACTTTTAAATACAAAATAATTTTTAAATACAATTTAAAACTCACTTTTGATCAGTTCAATGCATCCTTTCTGAATAAAATTATTCAATACTTTCAAACAAAAATCTTACCCTAAATTTCCAATGGTAGTGTATATATTAGGGTTCACAAACATAACATAGCATAACATAGTCTGGGTCTAAAAATGTCTTTCAGAGCCACAGTTTAATTCAACACTTCCATGGACCAAAGTCTTGCCCAAAAACAGTTGCATTCAGCAATATAAATGCCCAACCTGCTCAATGTGTAGTAGAATATTTATTAGCCTATTTAAATGGCTTCATATCATGATGTAAGTGTACATGACTGTAAGTGTAACAGAGGCCAGCTAGTAAAAAGTTGTGCGAGTAAACCTCATTTCCCTGGCCTCAAAGGAAGAAATAGCAACGGACGCTAGAGGCTGCAGTCTTAAGCGTCTTGTTAGCGTGCCCGCCTCCCAAGCTGGAAACGCTGCTCGAGTGGTGTGAGTAGAACCTGAGGGATAACATTGGTGCTGTGACTCGGGTTAGTGAGAGCTGTGCAGGAAAATCACACTCCCCTGGCCTCAAAAGACACTAGTGACTGACGCTAGAGGCTGTGGTCTTAAGAGTCCTTGTTAGCGTGGCCGCCTCCCATGCTGGAGACGCTGGTTCAAACCCTGCTCCGAGCGGAATGAGTAGTAAGTGGCCAGTTAGTAAAGAGCTGTGCGAGTAAACCTCACTTCCCTGGCCTCAAGAGGCGCCCTACAGGCTCCCATGCCGGAAATGCCAGTTCAAATCCCGCTCGGAGCAGCGTGAGTAGAACCGGAGGGGTTACATAAGCATATGTCCAAAAGTACCACTCACTCTTTGTGTAAAACTTTTCAAATAAATTACTTTTAGTACAACTTTATATGACTCATACTCATACCGCAAGCAAATAAAGTGTGAAATCAACTTTAATCCCTCTTGATTTAGGGTAAAGGTTATATGAAGACATACTGGCTGAAGGGAAAGAAAGATCTGTCATTTAAGACTCCAGCAGAGCTCAGATACAGCAATGAGCAGAAGGACTCTGATGACAGAAGCTCAAATGGGTGAGTTTGGAAAAACACAAGTCAAAGCACAACAACTATGTGATCTACACTGCTGAAAAAGACATTCTACTAGGTTTACAAAACTTGACAAACATCACAGCTGACCAAAGATGTTTTGCTAGTCAAAAAGGCTACCAGCAAACACAAAACATAACAAATGTAGGTAGCTGGTAAGCACTTATTACACGATGGCTTAACATAAAATGTTCATTTAATATTCTCTGCTCTGTATGAATCATTTTGATGCCTGAAACATGTAACTTACCTGCCAATCATTTGAGCAGGCCATAACCTTGTACCTTTCAATTCATCATGTTTTTCTGTCCATCAGAAAAATATCCTGACAAAATGCTGCACAGTTGTGTTTCTGTCTTATTCCATCTTAAATATATTTTCGTTCAGGTCCACTTGCACCAACAGCAAACATTCCCCATCAAACCTGAACACCCCCAATGACGAGCAGGCTGAGGGCAAGCCCACTCCCACTGACCTGCCCCCTGACGCCTTACCAGCACTAGAGGGCGCTCCAGACCCAAACACATTCACCAGTGAGTCCCAGCAGGACAAAGAAAAGGTTAAAAAGACAAAGAATAACAAAGGAGGGAAGGCAGAAAATGCTTCAGGCAATGCGCAGGAAAGCACTCCACCTGCTGGCGGCCAGGAGAATGCAGCTCCAGAGCTTAACAACAAAAAGCACAGTCTCAGAAGCCAATACTCACGATTACCAGCGAACCTCCCCATGCGAAGCACAGCCTGCAATCTGCTGTAAATATTCAGCAAAGATTATAAAATAGTACTTATTATATTAGTAAATCTTTCCAGCTTCAGATCAGGTAATGGTCAGGCATAACCTGATTTCACCAAGTGCAACATGTTCCAGGATCAACATCTTTGTAGGTCCTGGAACAACATTCCGAAAAACCAATCAGATTTGAGGGACAAGTTTACAGTTTATGTCAATTTTAGACTTACAGCCAGGGTTGGGTGGTTTCCTTCTGATTTTAGGGATAACTTATGGGTAGGGTTAGGGTTAGGTTTAGGGATAGAGATATGGTTATGAATACATTTTCGGACAGGAATGTGTCTCCTGGATCAACTAAATATGTTGACCCAGGAACGCGCCTAACTCGTCAAAATCAGGACACGCTAATTGTCAAATAGCTGCATCTGAGGCAGCAAATTCTAGAAATAAATCTGGTGAATAAATGTGAATAATCGATCTGACTGCGGTACATAAACCTTATTTTTCATGCAGACTACTTCTTATGTGCCAAAAATACAGGTAACTAAATTCCATTATGTATTTGGATCACAATTTGACAATAAATAAACAGAAAATAAGAGAGGACATCCAAAGGGCAGTTCGGCTGCAAAAAAAAAAAACATTTTGAATAACTATATTTGAATGCTTTATTTAAATTAACAGATGTGATGTGTTAAAATCAATCTATATGAACATTTGCATGTACAGTTACAACATTTATGTTAAACTTTAGAGAGGTTCACTATCATACAGTACATTGCTGAATCCCTGTATTCATTTAGCACTGTAACGACAGTGAGTTTGTTGTATCTCTTAAATGTTAAATGTGATTGTTTACAGTTTATGTTTGAATTCATTGTTTGATGAGCACTGTACTTTGCTTAAGTAAGAGCAAATATATCAGATAATCTCAAGTGACTTAAATAAAGCATGTGAACACACGCACACCCGAAAACATACACCTACGTTCAGACAGACCTACACACACACACACACACACGTAAACACAAATAGATACAAGATAAACCAGGAAACAAACACTAGCATGTCATACTTAGAACGTGACCTTTTTCTGTCTCCTATGCCATATGCTCATTATTACTGTAAAGTAAGTCTGCTTAGAGTCAAAAAATGTAGAACACATAATATAATTAAATGTAACAGAAATGTGAAAATGTGTTGATCCTTATCAAAAGTTTTTTGTTGTTGTTTTACCAAATTAAGACTGACATTTACATAAGGCTGACATTTACATTATCACAAATATCACAAAGCATGTTAAATTCATCAAACTGTAGCTAGCTGGATATTCATTGCTTAATCTCTGAAAACGCATTACACATTTGCACACACAACATGTCAGATATCATTCAGTGATAAAGAGGAAGCCATCAGGAAACCACTTAAGCGACACTTCCTGTCTGTTGCCTTGGAGACTAGCTTAATTCTTACTTTGCCCAAACGCTCTTAGCTTTGCAGAAAAACACAGATGTTTTCAGTCTTAATCTCACAACTGGAAGAGAAAACTATTGTAATTTGAGAATTCAGCTGATAGACCTATCCAATACTAGGGATTGTAAACAACACTTTTATTTTAAGAGTCGAGCCAGATGCATCGATTCCTTTCATAGTCCATTATTATATGCATTAGGGCTTAAGTCCAGATGGTTTCCATTCAGATAGCAGGCAGATAAGCAGCCATTTTTAGTATGGACATTACCAATGCACAGACATTAGCCCTAAGGGTGTCTTTCTATTACACAGGGCCAATTCATTGTACAGCCATTTCTAATGTTAGCGACTAAACAATGAAGTTTGCACAAGAAAAGGGCAAATAAAGTGATGTTATCACCCCGCTCTCCATCAGTCTCTGTTTGTGTAGTATTTGGTTGTTAGGCCTCTAAAATGAAATGGAATATATAACATAATTAGCCGCTTAAGAACATAATATGTTCAGTTATCAAGGGATGTTTCCTGCATTGTGAGCATTTTTAACCTTGTGGAAATAAACTTCCATTTTAAAAAATGTTCACACTTTTAATTTGTCTACTAACAATATGTGATTATATACATGCATTACTGGAGAATTCTTTGAATTTTAAGTATACAAACTTTTGAAATAAAAAAAAAAAACCTTTATTGGGAGCGCAAAAAAAAAAGTCCTTAATGCCTCTAATGAACATGCCAAAAGCCACCATGGGAAAGGAAGTATTTCCCTCTTGTTATCAAAGTTTTAAAATGTAATATTTTTATGATGCATTTTCTTTTTAAGATTTAATGTCAAAGAATTAAAACTATACATAAAAGTTGACGGCACTGAAAAATTTTACTTCATAATATAAAGAAGTAAAGCTGAACCTTGCTGGCACATAAATGTCAAAGAAAAATCTATGAACTGAGCCTCATCCAATTTGCATAAAATCAATGACATTTCTGTGTTCTCTGTTTGATGGGTAAACAAATTGTCCTCTTCATGCAAAGTTTGAGTGTTATTCAGTGAAAAATAATGTCATAATTTTGTAGGCGCAAAAGATCAGTAAGCAAACAACACTGCCTGATGGAAAACAGACCACAGTTCTCTTGAAAAAAGATAAATATATAGGGGAGAGCGGGGCACAACCTAATGCTTTTTGACTTTCTCAGTTTGAGTAAATCCACTTGGGGTTCAGAGTATTTATTTTTTCCCACATTAATTTCACATGTCCAGTACAATTATGTGGTTTTGTTTCATTAATACAGTGTATACTTTTTTCTTGATTTACCCCAAAAGAATGGAAGTGAAGTGGGGTACATTGTAACATATGAGGGGCACATTGTAACATGACAGTTTAAAATGTTATCTGATATAATCAAAAAAATATCCATGACAAACAAAAATATTTTGTCAGTAAAATACAATTATTAACTTTTTCGAATAAAAATAATGGCATTTTTTAATCATTAAAAAAAAAAAAAAATTGAGTTTAACAACTACACACCTAAAAACACAGCTATACAGCATAGTTCAAAAAATAATAATAATTAAGAATTTCTAAACATTGACTCAGTCTTTATTCACATTTTTCTCATGGTTTCTCAATAGAATTCATAAAAGTATGGAATATAATAGCATATTTCTAATAGGGGCACATTGTAACGCAGTGTTACAACATGCCCCACCTGTGCAACTGGGATTTCTGCTGGTTAGATCCGCATTAAAGAAATACCTCAACTCTTAAATAACAGATATAAGATTACAGTAATATCAGATTTGTCTTATTTTAAATAAACACAAAAAACAGAGATTAAAAATTAGCACAAGACATTTACTTTTGCTATGATTAAATAAATGTTCAGTGATATCTTCCAAAGATTTTTTAATTTTGACGAAATTTTTTCTCTATATAGTGTTGATATGGCAACTAGTAAATACACGTGTGGACAGTGTCAAATCATGTGTGTTACAACTAACCCTGGGTTAGGTTGTTCCCCGCTCTCCCCTATATATATATATATATATATGTATAGCAGCACTCTTAGAAATGCGGTCAGCCAATCAGATTTGTAAAATGAATAAAATGATATATATATATATATACACACACACACTCACCTAAAGGATTATTAGGAACACCTGTTCAATTTCTCATTAATGCAATTATCTAATCAACCAATCACATGGCAGTTGCTTCAATGCATTTAGGGGTGTGGTCCTGGTCAAGACAAGCTCCTGAACTCCAAACTGAATGTCAGAATGGGAAAGAAAGGTGATTTAAGCAATTTTGAGCGTGGCATGGTTGTTGGTGCCAGACGGGCCGGTCTGAGTATTTCACAATCTGCTCAGTTACTGGGATTTTCACGCACAACCATTTCTAGAGTTTACAAAGAATGGTGTGAAAAGGGAAAAACATCCAGTATGCGGCAGTCCTGTGGGCGAAAATGCCTTGTTGATGCTAGAGGTCAGAGGAGAATGGGCCGACTGATTCAAGCTGATAGAAGAGCAACTTTGACTGAAATAACCACTCGTTACAACCGAGGTATGCAGCAAAGCATTTGTGAAGCCACAACACGCACAACCTTGAGGCAGAAGACCCCACCGGGTACCACTCATCTCCACTACAAATAGGAAAAAGAGGCTACAATTTGCACGAGCTCACCAAAATTGGACAGTTGAAGACTGGAAAAATGTTGCCTGGTCTGATGAGTCTCGATTTCTGTTGAGACATTCAGATGGTAGAGTCAGAATTTGGCGTAAACAGAACGAGAACATGGATCCATCATGCCTTGTTACCACTGTGCAGGCTGGTGGTGGTGGTGTAATGGTGTGGGGGATGTTTTCTTGGCACACTTTAGGCCCCTTAGTGCCAATTGGGCATCGTTTAAATGCCACGGCCTACCTGAGCATTGTTTCTGACCATGTCCATCCCTTTATGACCACCATGTACCCATCCTCTGATGGCTACTTCCAGCAGGATAATGCACCATGTCACAAAGCTCGAATCATTTAAAATTGGTTTCTTGAACATGACAATGAGTTCACTGTACTAAAATGGCCCCCACAGTCACCAGATCTCAACCCAATAGAGCATCTTTGGGATGTGGTGGAACGGGAGCTTCGTGCCCTGGATGTGCATCCCACAAATCTCCATCAACTGCAAGATGCTATCCTATCAATATGGGCCAACATTTCTAAAGAATGCTTTCAGCACCTTGTTGAATCAATGCCACGTAGAATTAAGGCAGTTCTGAAGGCGAAAGGGGGTCAAACACAGTATTAGTATGGTGTTCCTAATAATCCTTTAGGTGAGTGTATATCATTTTATTCATTTTACAAATCTGATTGGCTGACCGCATTTCTAAGAGTGCTGCTATACAGTACAATACTGGCATTTTACCTGTTTGTGATTGTTTGTTTGCGGCATTCCAGACAAGAAAATATAGCTTAATATAGAACGTAATAAAATAGATATCACAATTTGAATCCAGTAATAATGTTAATGGACATTTTATTGAAAAACATAGCCATGGTTGTGATGACTTTGGCTGCATACCAGTTCAACTGATCACAAAGAGACTAAAACCTCTCCTTTCACTGGGCCACATCCAGGATTACTGCTGAATTCTTTACAAGGGTTGCACTTGTTAGGGCAAGCAGACACACCATGTCAGCAGCTAATGCACTGACAGGGTGGAGAGAGAGAGAGAGAGAGAGAAGCACACTCAGGGGTGTGTCTTATACATTTAGTTCCTCAAGGAAGTACAAGTCAAATTATCTTGTAACAGTGGTCTTGTTACAGCACAAAAGAGTTTGTAGAGGAGTTTTCTTTGATTTCACCTGTCTGAGGAGATTATTTCATCACTCACACGCTGGATTTCAACAACCTGATCTGAGCGCAGAGGGAGGACAGAGAGTTTAAACGGAAGAGGGAGAGTGAACGAGAGAAAAGCCAGGTGAGTTTGTCTTGGTCTTGACCTCTGCCCTCTCCTCCATCATCTTAGAGAGATCTGTGATTATGTACACATAAAATGATGATACTTCAATGGATTAAAAGTTTGGCACACTCTTCCAGTAGTTAAGAAAAAAAAGATGCCAGCATTCTGTTTTAACAGCAAGAGAGACTTTAATTTTACAAAATTGCTTTGGTTTAAAGTGTCTACTTTAAAAATATGGAGGTTTGTAGATAATAATGTCAAGTTGAAACTTGTTTTACAGTTCAACCACTCCCATGTTAAACAACTAAAACACACTGGGATAGTTGATGTTCCATCCAGTGGACCTTTTTATAAACAAAACAATGTCCAGTCTCTGTTATACATGAAGAAAACACACCTTCTATACAGAAATAAAGAGTGTGATGCCTCATGTCCAGGGTCAGCAGTGTGCTAACCTTGGTGAACTCAGGCTATGGATAGATTTTGTAGCAGCATGTGTTAGGAGAAATTAGCTGTTGTGGGTTTTTAACTGAAAAATCTGGGGGGAAAGCTATGCCAACAACACTTAGTTTCACTTCCCTTATGATCAGGTTTGTACTTTGTTTGGTCATATTAAAAAATAACTTCTCTGCGTGAGTGTCTCACACATGCATATGAGTGCTAATTTTACAAAGAAAAACAACACTGGACTTTTACCACATACATAGAATGAAAATGCCAGTAAATAAACTGTAAAAACAATACAGACTGTATTAGGTAATAAGGAAAGTTTTGCACAATACGTGACATCATCACATACTCAAATCTCACTGTTCATGTGGTGTGGGGTGATACTGAGGGGGAAACACATGGCACAAGAAAAAGCAGCAAACTCACCATATTACATGTATATGTCAGTTTAGATGGGCATCTAAAAGTCTAAAAGCCTGTTATTAGAGAATACCAGGTTGAAAAGACCAGCATATGTTGTGTTTTGGATGCTGGCCCATGGGGTTCTGGTATGCTGACCAGGCATCTTAACTAGCTTAACCAGCTGGTCTACCTCAGCCAACCAGCTTAATCAGAAAGATCATGTAAATAATTTTTTGTTAATGAAGAACATCATTATAAACCATCTTAGAAATCCATCCTGGTTTAAGATAGGGTTCTCTCTGCTAAAACTAACCATCTTAAACCAGCCTAAGCTGATCATACCTGGTCGCCCAGGCTAGTCTGTTGACTTGTTTTAGAGGGAGACCAGCTGTTAGCCTATTTAAAAAACTTTTAAGTTTAAGATCAGTAAACCATCTTAGGCTGGATTAAGCAGGAGTTTTTTCAGCTGGGCTGTCTTTCTCTAAAGCATTTCATCAAATTAGCCTAGAGCCATTCAGAAACAAAGTGCTCCCCCTCACACACTTAAAACAGGACTTTCCACACTCTCATTTTTATGAATTTAAACGTCACGTTTGACCCCTCTAAATATAAACCCATAAAGAGTGGGCTGTCAAGTCCTATGGATCTCAGATGCAGGTTTTGACACGTCTCTTCTGTGCTGTCACTAGAGCTTGTGCTGTGACTTGCTTTGTAATGACAGGGTGACTACTGTGGTCTTTAGGATGGAGGAACAACATGATTCCTCACATCCTGTAAATCCCCTGGGCTTTACACACGTAAACACACACACACACACACACACACACACAGAGAGAGAGAGAGCCACAGGCTATGCGCTGAAGTCATCTGAGGAATGCTAAATATTTACCTTGTCTGTGACAAACCTTTATATTAAGAGAGTGGATACAGATGGCCATTTCAGCTGATTGTAACTGAAGAAGTATAAAATTAATGAATTTGCTTGTTTTTTAGCTAAGAGTCTTGGACTAAAAGTCAATTGTAATCAAATTAAGGTAAAGTTGCTTATATCTCATCTTGTCAGGTACGAATGAGCTCGGTGTGGGCCTAAAAAAAATCCATGAGCAAAAGTTGTCTTAAAATTCTTTAATAAATATACAGTCATTTTATTTATTAGTAAATAAAAATATTTATATATATTGTATTAAATACTGTAATAAGTTTTATCAAATAATATTAAAATTAAATTATTAACTAATTATTATTATTCATGAATAAATATTATTTTATCAAATAATATTAAGATTAAAAAGAATTTTTAAATATGAAGAACTGTTACAATTATTATTTAATTACTTTTTTTAATTTTTTTAATAAACAAATCATATTAACTCTTGCTTCAGGCACATAATTGACTATTCTCACACAAATTGCTGTTTCTCTCTCTCTCTCTCTCTCTCTCTCTCTCTCTCTCTCTCACTCATATATATATATATATATATATATATATATAGTATGTGGTGAGGTAATGTAGAGTACAAATTGCAAAGAAAAACTTCATAAAAGGAAATATCAAGCCCAGATCTAATCAGATGTTTAAGAACAGTTTTAAGCCCAAAGCAGAATCAACTTTATATTTTATATTTCATTTCTTTTTAAAAAAAAGAGAAAAGCAGCCACATGGACAAACACTACACATCAGATCAGTTTTGCTCTAATTACAGTAAATAAGAAGAAGTGAGTTTTAAACCCTAGGATTATGCTGCTTTCACAGTTCAACTGAAGTGAACAGCATGTTGATTTGTTCAAATCAGTATTTATGTAGCTGTTTTGATGTTCTATGTTACAGAACATAATGGCTGTTCTAATGCACTCAGTGCTTCTAATTGAATAGAGTTCATTAGGAAATGAAACCCTAACTGCATTAAAATTTAATCAGGTTGGCTCGCCATAAACAGAATTGGATTTAAAAAGCAAAACAGAGCTAATGCGGCCTTGAAATATAACTCACTTTTGACATGTCTTGATTCATTTAAAAGACCACAGTGCGGCATGTTAATATACTTTGCAGTTATTGCATTTGTTACAGAATCTGTAATCTATTTAGTTAAAAAATTTGACGAACACTTGTGTAGCAAATATGTAGGACCTCAAAATTGCATTAATACACCGAAGAACATTTCTAAGCACATAGATGCCTGTATCATGATACAATCTGAAGATTCATGTAGGAACTTGAGTACCATGCAATGAGTCTTTTCTTTTCATACATGTCTTTGCACGTTCTCTTGACTATAAAATATGTGAAGCAATCCTAGCTGTGTGTTCTACAGTAGCCAAAATGCATAAAGTAAGTGCATGCCAATGATAGTTCAGCTAATATTATTGCATTTAATTATACTGCACAACAATATCAGGTAAATTTAAACATGATGAAATACTGAATGTTATATACACACACTGATCACAGATGTTTGGATGTCATTGAGCAGCATTGAGAGTATAGTGCTGGATAGGATGACACGTCATGAGAGTCTTGAGAACAATTAGTGTTGTTTATGAGATGTGTGGGCAATGATGAGGTCCTATATGGCATGAGCTTTCCCCTGAAGTACAAAGTGTTAAAGACTGTAAGGGGACTTCCCCACGGTGGGAGTTCTCCCAGGGCTGACACTCTTACCAATACACAAACAAAAATTCACAATTAATCATAAGAATATTTCATGAATATCACCATGTGATAAGTCATATGCATATGCCATTTTACATGACATTATTTTTAGACTAAGATTAAATCTGTCATTATGCTAGTTTCTTAAATAATTAAAAAATCATATAGGTGGTGAGGGGTACACTAAGATTAAACACACCAGGAAGTAACAAACCAGAAATATCAGCATCTTCAATTCCTATTAATCTCTCCTTTTCCTTTTTAAGATATGGAGTCGTTCAGCTCCAAGGACATGGCTCTCAAGGCCCAGAAAAAGATCCTGAGCCAAATGGCCAACAAGTCTGTGGTGCAGATGTTTATCGACGACACCAGCAGCGAGATTCTAGATGAGCTGTACCGTGTGTCAAAAGAGTACACTGGGAACCGCTCAGAGGCCCAGAAAGTGGTAAAAGACCTCATTAAGGTGGTGGTGAAGATTGCCGTCCTTTTCAGGCACAATCGATTCAATGATGAGGAGCTAAAGCTGGCCCAGAATTTCCAGAAGAAATTGCGGCAAGGAGCCATGACAGCCATCAGTTTCCACGAGGTACACAACATATTGTTCCATTAAATAAATTCTAATATCTTTAAGGTTTTATAACTGGATCATTATTGCAGTGATTATTATGTTGCTAGCATGTTATATGTTTGGCAACAGTTCTTCTAACCCTAATTGATGGAGTGTGTAGCTTTTCATTTCTTAAACAACCATGTAGGAAGACACATATTCCGGGATGACAAAGTCAAGATTCATCAGGCTCAAATTGTGAAAGAATGTTTGGGAGGGAGCATGAAGAATCATTTTCACATATGAATTGGCACCTCTGAGTCCAGACCTTAAATTCATTGAAAGTCTTTGGGGACTTTACAGAGTGCTTGACTCTTGCATACAAGATCTTGACCAAAACATTATGCACCTCTTGATGGAAATAAATGTTGTGATGTTATTTCCATCAAGAAGTGCATCAGACATGCATATCAGGGCCGTCGCCAAGAGGGGTGTTGGGGGGGATGGGGTGGGTTGGTCCCTAATCGAATGGTAGCCTAATTCAGCAAACTTACTATTGAGAGCAAAAAAACGTAATTCTGTGGATTTGGCGATTCACGTGTTTCATAACGAAACTTCTTCAGCAGCATAAAGTTCACAGGAACACTAACCTCTAGAACGGTAACGTTAAAAAACACATTGTCTTCAGAAATATGAATCAGAAATTAGGCGGAGCTCATGTAAGGCTGGGCAAGGCTTAACTTCCCCTGGCCACGTACTTATAGTGTCGAATTTTCTCCTTCAGTTGCCTGCTGTTATTTAACTCATTTAAGGCTGCTCTTATGAGGATACTCAACAAAATGGCATTTTGGCATAATTCTGTGTGTTATTGTTCATTTAAGCGCATAAGAGAACTTGAATCTTTCTAGACAGCGCGTTCTTTTTGCATTGTCGCTCTTTAATGGTTTTAAAGCATTTGCATGAATAAAAGGATGACAGAAAACAAAGGATGCTGCGTTAAATATTTACCAGCTGAGTCTACTCCTCCCGTTTCTACCAGTGAAGCTTAATTCAAATTCACGCGCCCTGCGCAGATATCAACAGCGCAACTAGGTTGTAGGTTGCCAGGTCCAGGTCACAAATGGGTTGAAATTTGTATGATGTGTCCCTTTTTACAGTCAATGGATGTGTACACATCTGTAGAAGTTAGTGATGGTTTGCGCTGCAATACATCATGGCATTCCCTACTGTGCTTGATGGGCGCATCACTGTCAAGGACTACCGAACCATTCTGGAGGACCATGTGCTCCTAATGGTTCAAACATTTACCCTAAAGTGGGTGCCGTGTATCAGCATGATAATGCACCAATACACACAGCAAGACTTGTGACAGAATGGTTTTATGAGCATGAAAGTGAAGTGGCCTGTATAGTCACCACATCTAAATATGTTTGAGACACTTTGGGGTGTTTTGGAGGAGCATGACATAGTGACCTGGCCACTGTTCTGGAAGAGGAATGGCTCAAAAGCCAGGTGTTTAAGTTTTCATTGTCCAACCCCTGTATATATATATATATTGGCGTTGAATAAGGTGGTCCAACAATTAAATGTGTAAGAACCATCTAAAGTTTAGACCCTCCAGAAGTTTAACCTACATTACCTATTGAAAACATTTGGGATTTTTTGGGGTGCCACATGGCACAGTGGGAATAGAATAGAATAGAATAGAATAGAAAAAATAAACAACCCCATTTTCAGTCACATTATTTAAAACATTGACAAAAAATTTGACCACTAACGACTTATGTAACATCTGGGAAATTATGATTACTTTTTGGGTGCACCTTCTGGCATAGTGGGGATAGGATGATATGATATATGATATGATATATGATACGATACTTCTCTTTTACAGAAATTAAATTATTGATTGATTGATGTGTTAATTATTTGTCAATTGATGATTAAGTGGCGAAAAAAATATGCTCCCAGCTTTCAACAAATCAAGTGCTGCGGTTCTAAAGAAAGCCATATTTGTAACCAGATTTGTACTTTATGCTAACTAAAGTCTCTTCTTTCCCTTTTCAGGTAGATTTCACATTTGACAAGGCGGTTATGTCAGAGATCCTGAAAGAAAGTAGGGACATGCTTCTGAAGCTTGTAAATACTCACCTCACAGCAAAATCCCACGGACGCATCAATCACGTCTTCAACCATTACGCTGACCCTGAGCTCCTCACCCAGCTTTACAACCCAGACGGACCCCTCAAACCCCACCTCACCAAAATCTGCAATGGGCTTAACAAACTGCTTGAGAGCGAGACGTTATGAGGATGGCAAAGCACTGACAGACTTTTACAGGATTGGCATGGAGGTCCACCCGTGATCTCAAACTACATACAATGCAACCGAAAAGACAGAAAGTGACTGACTGACGGCATCGGACTTCAGTTCAACCTTTGAAATAGTGTTGCTGTACTGTTAATGAATATTAGATCAGTGTTCTGATAGTGTTAACACAGCCACTAGCACTGCCTAAACGAGCTCAGATCAAATATAAAAATATCGTCTGAACAATTTTTTTTTAAGCTCAGAGACTCCAGCTGCGTTGGATGGAGATTTTCTAGAATACTTTTTTTTTTTTTTTTAATAATGAGGTTTAAACCACTGGGGTTCTGCCACTGTAAATCAGAGCACATTGTATTGTTCAATACTGTTAACATTGTTTTGAGCTGAATATTTACCTCCCAGGACAACAAAATAACAAGAACCAGAACACAGAAACAAATGTTTTAGTGAGGCACTCTCTTCACACTGCCATCTAGTGTCACCTTGTGGTTATGGCTATGATATACAAATCTAAGCTTGGCACTACACAGTCAGTACATATATTTGATATATCTCTAAAGGGGGATCTGCTGTGTTCTGAAAGGGAACAACCACTAAATAAATAATTACAGCCCTCACTCATTTCTTATTATGTAATTTGCATACAGTGTTGCAATACACTACCATTCAACATTTTGTGGTCAGAAAGATGTTTTTTTTTTGAAGAAAATACTTTAAGCAAGGATGCCTCAAATTGATCAAAAATGACAGCAAAGGCATTTATGAAGTTACAAAATATTTCTATTTTAAATAAATGCTGTTCTTTTGAACTTTCTATTCATCAAAAAATCCTGGAAAAAATGTATCACCGTTTCCTTGAGCACCAAATCAGTATAACAGCATGATTCTTGAAGGATCATGTGACACTAAAGTCTGACCACTGGCTGCTGAAAATTCAGCTTTGCCATCACAGGAATACATTACATTAAAACATTTATTAAAAATAAAAAAAATTATTTTAAATTGTAATAATTTACCCTATTTTTTTTACTGCAAGCTACTGTAATGCATTTGTATTGTCAATGTATGAGTTAGGCTATGACTGATTTTTTTGTGGTTTGGAAAACATAATTCACACCCTAATATGAACATGCAATTAACGGCATCCCAGAATGCATCTCGCACCGACCAGCAAGCGTCAATGGCGGATGAGAAACGAGCGGGTTAACGAGCGCTGAGCGCCCGCTGATCGACTGGATCTCACAACTCCGAAAACGCCAGATAAAATGGTCAAATAGGCGCTCTCTTTATAAATAAACCACAGATTTAATCTTTAAACAAGTACATTCTCGCCTCAAAAACTACATTTCGTGACACATTAACAGTAGTATTTTTAAATTACGCAGGGTTTCTCATCCGCTATTGACGCTTGCTGGTCAGTGCGAGATGCATTCTGGGATACCGGTCTGACTGAAGTCCACACAAGTCTCCTCTCGATGCATCCTCGATAAAAGGGGCGGATCAAGGACACATCCGGGGATTTGAACTGTAGCCTACTTGGCTAGATGTGAACTTTGAATTGGAACAGTACTTGAGCAGCGACTGATGACGATTCACAAGTCCACGAGAACACAAGTACAGACAAGAACGCATATTGAGAAACGACCTCAGTTGTGTCCTCACTACAGTGAAAAGGGACCCCTCTCAAACAGTGTCGTGCTGCGCTGCGTTCCGAACGTTGTTTAAGCGACATATACCGTATTGCGGTATAATCAAAATTCATATCATAACAAAAATAAACACCGGTATACGGTATGAGCCGGTATACCGCCCAGCACTATGTTCCGGGTTAGAAACGAACATGATTCATGCGTTTTTGGCCATTCATTTACACGACAACAGCAATTTGGGGGCCTGAAGACACAAACTTTTCAAAACCGGTTTCACAGTGCATGTTTTGAAAAAGATACTGCTATCATCTCCGTATTAACTACAAAAACACGGATTTGTGAAAGTGGTGATGGCATGCACGTTACGTTTTTTTACAAAGTGACCGCCAACTACTGGCCTGGAAAAGCATAATACAAAAGTTACGTCGTTTTCGTGGATCTGTGCGAACCAGGATCATTTTGACAATGTTGTCATCTGTATTCGAAAAATGCAAAGGATACATTGTTGTCGTGTAAACGCACCCTTAGATACTCTTTGCCACTGCTTATCACTCAAGATTTCAAAGACCAAGAAGTTAAAAGACCAAGATCAGTTTGTGTTCATGGCATTTAATCTGTTTCATATTACATTAATTTACTGTGGGGTGTTGCGTTCACAAATCACTGATGCAAATCACGAATCGGTCCAGGAAAAGAACAAAGGTTCTTTATCATGTTTGTAAAACAAACAGAAAAAAAAGCAGGAGACTGCAGTGCAAAACTATGCATTGAAAGATGCAGATGTCCAATGGCACATTCCCAAATACTTTTTCAATTTCCTAAAACTAAAGTACTTCTATCAATTATTTTTGAGGTAGTATTAAATATCAATTAGCAAGTGCACTATTTTTTAAAACTACATTCCTGATTTATTTTGCTCAAATGCAGTCGTCCACATCACTCTCCTATTACTTTGGTTACAGCAGAATTATAATTCACATTATTACTTTTAGACATCAGGCTAGCGTTTTTACAGTGCTAATATGTGTGCATGTCTAAAGCTAGTAGCAGTTTTATAAAAACAGGACTATTGCAAATCCCTCTAGGAATCTCAGTCACATTTTAAAGGCATGAAACCAGAAGAGGGAGCATGTGTACAAATAAAACAGAAAACAGTCAGAAGAGTCCTAGACCAGAATAAACACCTACATCAGAGCTGGAAGATTTCATCCTCCATATTCCTCACATTCCTGGTCTGTCTGGTGATGGTAATGGGAACAGCTCCCAATACGGCCTGCTGGGAGGATACAGTGTCGGACTTCAGATTGCTGTGATGGAGTTGCTCCATAGAAGAGAATCTTTAAAATGCAAAAGTTAAAGTTTTATGTGATTTCATTACTGGAAATGTTATGTTATAAAAAAAAATACATTCATGGCTTTCTATATAGGCTAGGTGTAACCAGTTTAATGAATCAGATGATGTTCATTGTAAACCCTCCTGAGTCATATGACTCATGGTTCTTCCATTGAATTTAAACTTGCTGAATGACTCGTCTGACAGCCAACAAAACGTTTGCAATAAGTGAACTCTGTAATACCCTAACAATAATGACAGCAGTCATAATTTCATTTTGACAACTTACTGTTTCTCTCCCTCCTGGCAGGTCTTCACAGCTGCTTGTTTTGACTGACTGATCAAGCTGTCTATTTTTTTCAGGTACTCCACCGGTGACAGATCAGCATTCGCTTCACATCTGCTAGAGTCTGTTTGGCTTTTGGGTGTCTCATTAGAAATCTCTGTGTGTGTTTGTGGTGGACCTGTCTCCTGCTCGGTCAATGCCACTCCATTTGTGAAAGACACAGACTCTGTCAGCACGGGGATGAAGAGGGACTCCTTCAGGAATATTGAATCATTTGTGTACAGTCTGTTTGCCCTTTTGATTTGCTCCATCTGTAAATAAATAAATTACATTAATAATTATGTAATAACTTCCAACTAAAAGTTTATAAAGTCAGTAGGACATTATTCGTCAAATACCTGCTTTCTGATTAGCCTACTTACAGACACGCCATACTTTACTGATAGTCCTTGCAAAGTTTCACCGGGCTGAACTTTGTGTTCAATCCGTCTTTGTCTCACGGGTGATAATGAAGATGACACCAGGCTGCCGTAGGACCGGGTCCGCTGGCCGCGGAGGAGGCCGTGAGTCCCGGTCATCGTCGCTGAGTGATCCGCGGACATGACCCGAGCTCCAGCGGGATCAAGCGTTTATCTAATAATGACTTAAGATGAACTTCAGCTGACCAACTGCGGCTGCTGAACGCACAACGACAGGACTCATAACACCTTCTGTTATGCGAGTCAAATTAACGGGGAGAAATAA
Source organism: Rhinogobio ventralis (assembly GCA_039654625.1). Classification (NCBI taxonomy): domain Eukaryota; kingdom Metazoa; phylum Chordata; class Actinopteri; order Cypriniformes; family Gobionidae; genus Rhinogobio; species Rhinogobio ventralis. The sequence continues at coordinate 17,165,481 of CM077201.1, forward strand.
AGTCTACAACAATAAACATACATAAACAATCCCTGACTTATTTGTCACGCACTTGGAATACACTTTTCAGAGAGCGACATTATGAACCGATATAAAGCTTTTAACGCCACTTAACTAGTAGAAAAATCACAGTGAGAAATAATAATTCAGTCTTGCTTAGAGAAGTTAACAATTTTAACGTGCTTCGCTTAAATAACAGTGGTGCCAAATTATCAATTCAAACATTAAGTAATACATAAACCTATACAGACATATACGGTAGCCGTTACATTCTAAATTCAGACACTCTTGAAATTTATCATAAACCCTTAGCAGATTAGCTTAGCTTCTGTTGCCATAGCGTCGGCTAAATATAAGATCCGCCCATGTCGCACTCATTTCAGCGAATCGGTTCTTTTGGACAAAAAAATAGGTTATAATGATTAATCAGTTCTTTTCCTTGGCGAGTTGGCGTGTAATATAGAAGCTTGTTTCCGCCACTAAATAAAAAAGGTAATTGCGACTTTTTATCTCATAATTCTGACCTTTTTCTCGCAATTGCTTGTTATAAAGTCAGAATTGTGAGTTATAAACTCGCAATTCTGTCTTTTTTCCCCTCATAATTGGACTTTATAACTCCCAACTGCGAGTTTATATATACACACAGAATATACGCTCACAAGTATCTTTTAAATAGTTTTATTGCGTGGTGTAAACCAGCTTTCGGACATGACAAAACCGATTCAGCTCTGAAGGGATCAGTCCGAATTTCAAAGGAATCGTTCACTCTTGCGAACTGACTCAAAGAAACGATTCGTTAATGCATCGGACATCACTACCCACAATTCCACAGACAAAAACAGGAAGGAATGGGTGTTTTTAGTAATACTGCTTATCGGTTGTTGTAGAGAAATAAGAAAAAACTACGTATAGTTCCTAGAAGTATAAGACTGCCGGTCACCAAACATGTCTTTCAAACGGGAGGGTGATGATCAAAGTCAGCTAAATGCATTGAAGGTATAACAAAAGCAGCAAACAGACATATATGTGCTATTTGCACCAGCACCTTTTCTTTTTCTCACTGTCTTTCTCTGTCTATCTTTCTCTTACAAGAAACGACGCGTGGCAGATCTTCTGTCAAACTTTATCCCAGATGATGAAGCCGTTTTGATGAAAAACGGAAGGTGGTTATTGTATTGCTGTTTGTTTGAATTGCACCAAGAGGTCTGTGACTGAATGTATCCCATTCACCAAGTAATCTGTTATTCCTCATTGTAGATACAGCTGTATTGTATGTTCTCACCGTCCTGTATTTGACACTGTTGATATGCTCATGGTGCACAGGAAGGGAAAGCGACATCTTGAAGGTGAAATTCTACCTATGCATTTACTATACCTCTGGTTAAATTGGCATTCAAGTCCTCTTTTGTCTATTCATTTATAGGAATGAAATGGTTCTACGGCAAAAAGAATCAACTGAAACGTGAAATTGATAAAAGAAGGCATCAAGACTATGTCAAAGCAGAAGATGATCGACAGGTATCTGAATTAATTTTCTTCAATGAGTTAATATAAAAGTCCATTCTTCTATCTTGTATTTTGCAGATTTAATGAACTTTTTTCAAACATTACTTTTTTATCATATCAGATTATAATTTATATATTAATTTGAGTGAAAAGTTTATACACATTTTCAACTGTCTTAGTATTTGAAGTCTTCAATGGGCACAAATTTGCTTATGTGATTAGTGACTTAAAAATTGTGTGCAGAATGATTTCATTTCTTTCAAATTTTATTTCCAAGTTTTATTTTTGAATCCCAGATTTTCAGTGTAGTCCAGACTTTCAGACCGCACAGTACATACACCTATAACAAGGTTATGTACATTATTGCTTGTCCTCAGGAACCCTCCAGTTCAGCTCCTCTACTGAGCCAAACACGCAAAATTACCCATCATGCCTTACTCAGAACTGCTCCGTACAGTAGCTGCCACAGAAAGGCCAGGTAATGTCTGTGAGCTGAACCATCTTTATGAACCTTCTGCTGACATGTCAGATTTTTATAGTCTTCTCTAGGCCGCAACATCGACTTGACATCGACAACTGAATTGAAACAACATTAAACTGACTCAAGCTTAATAACAATACTATTATCTTCTGTAGGGCTTCTTATAACTGAATTGAACTCATTTCTTAATTGATGAACTTGAACTGAATCAACATTGAACTGACTTGAGCTGAATAATGAAACTATTGTCTTCTGTAGAGCTGTTTTACAGCAGAATGTCTCATCTTTGTATGAAATTGTTATTTTCCTGTTCATTACTGTGAGGCTGCTTTGAAACAATCTGTAATTGTATAAAGCACTATATAAAGGTGACTTGACTTGATTAATTTATCTTCTTTTTGCACTTATTTTATCATTTTCTACATCCATGTAGTGAACGAACAGAATCGTCAGGATGTGGCCAAGAAGATAGAAATGATCAATTCAACAATATCAACACTCACACGTCCATGAGGACAGGAAGTATTGACTCCATGTCAACAACTAGCACAACAGGTACAGCAAAAGTCTGTTTATTTTAAGGCAAGATACATTTTATGCTTATAATTCCTTTTCATTTTCCTTATGCATTGTGTTAATTTTCATATGTAGTTCATCAGAGCCAGACTGAAGGGAAAGAAGAGACAAAGAAGAGAAAGAAGGGGTCCAGCATTGTGACTTCCACTGATTGTGAACCTCTAACAGAGGAGAGACGCAGAGAACTGGACCACTACCTTAAGTTAAAGAGGTATTACAACACTGCACACAATGACTCACATTTACCTCACATTACTGACTATAGAACTGGGGCCAGTTGCATAAACATATCCAAAATGTTAAGACTAGATGTGTCCCAATTCACTTACTTGTGCAATATTCTAAGCTATTTTTTAGTATAAATACTAGTGTGGAGATTAGTGTTCACACTGAAAATTCCTACAATACCCAGATGATGCACTTATTTATTTGCTTATTAACATGCACTCGACTGTTGCAGTTTTCAACTATTCTGACCAACTAGGGGTAGCCATCCGTCTGACGTTTCGGATGCAAATTAGAACAATCTACCTTTTTATGTAACTGACTTAAAGTTATAACCAAGTTAAAAAAAAAAAAGATGACTAACTGACTAAGACTAGTCCAAGCAGTTGCAAATGGCCACTGATGTTACCATACAAGTGGGCAGTGCTGGGTAGTAACTGATTACATATACTCTGGATTACTTATTCAGATTCCAAAAATTAAGTACTTTTAATTAGATTATATTACATTTTAAAATACTCGTATTCAGACTACAGTTATTACATGTTATTCTTTCACAATGGCAGTCAAATATTCATTTATTCTCCCAACTATACTTTTATTTTTGTCTTCTATTTTCCTTTATTATACGTTCAGAAGGTCTTCCAGATTTGTAGAATTGCACACACAGACCAGCCACTAGTCATGTGCCTATTACTGAAAACTGAGACCCACACAGTAATTGATCACTGGATTTGATTTCGTAATTTTACTTTTACTAGTGTTTTCTCAACATTGCATATCTAATCAACTCCTTATTAACACATTATTATTTGAATGATCACTGTTTCAGTGTCTTTGGACATTGCATATTTACATGCAATGCAGGGATTCTCCCCCTTTTTTGTAAGCTGAAATTTCTTTGACCAAATATATTTACTTGAAGTGCCCCCTGAGATTTTAATTTATAAGTTAGGTCAATAATAAAAGTCCACAGTTCTCTGATGTCAGCTAATGGTCACATGGCATGTAGGTAAACAAATTAAATTATTTTTTCAAATATTTTTTAGTAAATGTTTAATTTTATTGTTTTTATTTTAAAATTATTTATTAAAATTTTTATGATTGAATTACTTAATAGCCTTCATTAAACTCATAAACAGTTCTCTTTAATGAACTCCGGTCTCTGACCCTGCACTTTATGTTGTTGATAACAAAGAATTTAATATATTTTCTTTCTCTTTGTATTTTTTTTTTTAATATGGTGCAAGATTATTCTACTCAAATCAATGTGATAAACAAGTTAGGTTAAAAGTAATCCAAAAGTAGTCAGATTATATTACCTTAAATATGTAATGTAATGGATTACGTTACTAACTACATTTTTTGTCATGTTATTTGGAATCAGTAACTGATTACAATATTTAAGTACCCAGCTCTGCAAGTAGGTATTAAAAATAAATGTTCACAGATCACAGTGAGATTATTAAATAAATGTATGCTTCTCATTTATCAAAATTTAGGTGACCATTCTCTTTTTCTCTTTTTTTTTCTCACTCCACTATTCCAGTTCAGGGTGGCTGCAGGACCGAAGTGGTAAATGGGTAAAAGATGAGAATGTCGAGTTTGATTCGGATGAAGAAGAACCAGCTCTGTTGCCTCCTTGCAGTGAATCTTCATAGCAGACTCTGCTGAAACAGCTCCATACTGTCTGGCAACTGCCAAAAAAGCTTCAGGCTACATTTAAACTGAACTTTGTGCGAGATGACGATAATGTTCTCAATACAGCTCTCATATAATATCTTTTAAGCATGACCCACTTTATATACAATAGGGTTGAAACATTAAGACATTCTTTTTGGAAAAGATACTGTGCTGTTGCATTTTGTAAATTGTATTAGTACCATGTACTTGCCATATTGTTTAAACAATTTGATTCTAGGAGGTTTTATAAAATGCAAAAAGGATTGTCATAAATAAAGTTATGACCTCCTCAATCTGTTCAATCTCGTGTGGTGTATTTTTTTTACAAAAATCATTATCATTTTACTTTCCATGTGTGTATTGGTTGCATGATTGAATAGGTCCAAATCTGTTCCAAATCGAGAACAGAATGTGGAACGGCTGCTTCGTACTGTGGTTCCTTTGCCAAATGCTACCAGGGTGATCTTGGCATAGTGGGACCGCATTCTGCAGTAGACCTGTGAAGTTTAGTCACCCACAGAAATTTACAATTCACTTTTGTGACTGCTGTCCCTTTTTACAGATTCTTTAAAAACTGTACTTGTTAATTGGCGACGCCTGAGAATCTTCATAGGTTAGCAGCTGTTCCAAAGGGGAGCATAAATCTCTTCGAGGAAGGAGGTATATTTGGAGCTTTGTAACTCAAAGCCATCAGCCTGGGTTTCATGACTGGTTGCTTTGCGTGTATAAATAGGTTAGTGGAGGGGGAGCAGGAAGCACAGCCGTGGGATATTATTGAATAGTTCCATTTGTTTTGTGCCTCTGGGTTTGGGTCATCATTTGAAAAGGTTAATCATATAATCAAAGATATGAAATGACTTGTGCATCATTTTATCTCAATCCTCTATTAATTTAATAATGCATAATCTAAATCGTAAAAGTCCAGATCTTCAAATGATAATGAAGCTGTTTTTACAGTCTTTGAGAATGCATTACAGTATTTACACTACCTAAAAGTTTGTTTTTTGAAAATCTCACCAAGGCTGCCAAAAATACAAGAAATATTTTAATAATTAAATCTTAATATATTTTAAAATGCAATGTATTTCTGTGATGTCAAAGCTGAATTTTCAGCATCATTACTCCAGTCTAACATGATCCTTCAGAAATAGTTCTAATATGATGATTTGGTGCTCAAACATTTCTTATGTTATCAATGCTGAAAACAGTTGTGCTGCTTAATATTTTTGTGGAAACATTTTTTTCAGAATTATTTGATTATTAGAAAGTTAAAAAGAACAGCATTTATTTGCAATAACATTTTTCTGTAACATGTAAAAATGCCTTTACCGTCACTTGTGATCAGTTTTATGCATCTTTGCTGAATAAAATATTTTCTTAGGAAGAAAAATCATACTGACCCCATAGTTTTGAACCGTAGTGTATGTCAGTGCTTTGATAGAATAAACCTGAATTAAATTATGCTTTTGTAATTTAATAAAACTTTGAAGTCTGATTAGACAATATAGATTGTAATATTTTATTTGAAATATTTACAAAAAAAACTTTGTCGGGAGCACCATATTAGCAGAAACTAGTGTCTTTTCAAGTTTGCAAACTGAGGTATTAAAGAGCAGGTCAATTTTATTAGATCAGAGCTTTTGATTTGATGAAATCCACAAAAAACAATGAAGTCTTATCAAGCTGGCGATAATGATATCCACAATGGCCGACGGTGAATGGTAAAAGAGTATCAGGGTCATCTGTTGTCATGGCTGTTGCTGGAGTGTCTGTTAGACTCCAAGAGTGCACATGGAGAATTTTGATACCTCCTAGATGAACTAAACTCCATCTTCTTTTCATCTTACTCTCTGCTGACGAACTGGATATGGGGTAAATACAAAAAATATCAAGTTCAATGTAGCAACAATAATGAATAAAACTGTTCCTGTTTCAGCTGCAGACACAGAACACTCACGGATGTCATTGTTTCTGGTGATGGCTATGGCGGCTCTTGCACGCGGGCCCTGCTGAGTGAAGTGATAGCCAATCTTTATGATGCTGGGGTTATTCTCCAACATGGATGCAATCTCCATCTCAACTGAGTCGCCTAGTTTCTGTCTCTGTGTGAATGCGCATGAACAATTTAGTTTTACGATTTAAACAGCATGCCATCAAATGTTTTTGGCAGTATTTTAGCCTCTTACTTGGTTGTCAATCTTAATCTCAGTCAGGGTGGAGTTCTCTCCCAGTGCCTTGACTATGGCCATCATGCCTTGTGCAGTAATGAAGTTGGACTCGATGTTGAGGCTCTGCAGGGTGGAGTTGGACTGTAACATCTCAGCTACAGCCTAACTCACAAGAACAGAGCAAGAGAAACAACTGATGTCGACTGTCCATAATTTCCATAATACATACAGAAGAAAACAGAAGTGAGCAATGATTTTATGAAGAATATTAAAATGAAAGAAAAATACACTAGAGTTTAAAAGTTTGGGGTTGATACGTTTTTTAATGTTTTTGTCTCTTACGCTCACCACGGCTGAATTTTATAAAATCAAAAATACAGTAAAAACAGTAATATTGTGAAATATTATTACATTTTAAAATGTTTTCTATTTTCATTTATTTTTTTAAATGTCATTTATTCCTGTGATGGCAAAGCTGAATTTTCAGCATCATTACTCTCACATGATCCTTCAGACATCATTCTAATATGCTGATTTGGTGCTCAAGAAACATTTCTTATTATTATCAATGTTAAAAACAGTTGTGCTGCTTAATACTTTTGTGGACGGTAGTGTACAATGTAGTGTACATGACTAAACTGATTAGTTTAAGATGATCAGATAAATTGTTCAAAAAGATTTTACTTTTATTTTAAAGTTTTTACAAAACTTTAAACAGACTACAAATTTATTTGATCAAGACACTTAAAATGTTTTAAAAAAATATAGATTCTCAGACTTTTATGTGGAAGAATAGTATGAGATTAAAGCAAAGGAATGAGAGAATAAAACAGCACAGGCTTCAGGACTTACAAAGGCCACAGGGTCATTACTGCGTGTCCCAGCGATGCTGAGGCTTTGCACGTGTGTGTTGCGCTTCATAGCCTCGAAAATCTCTTTCAGTGTTGGGATGGGAATGTCCTATATCAACATAAACACATTAATTAATAAGTCCATTTTGCTCAAGCAGAGAAATACTGAAAGTGTAAATGAGCAATCTGTTTATAATAATAATGTTATGTCTAGCCTGTAATGTGATTATAATTATGCTTATTGAGGTATCAGTGCTGTTAGCATGTTTACCGGGATGTTGTTGAGGTTGACCTCCATCAGGCTGCTGTCATTTTTCTGGATGCAGCGGAGAGTGTCCTCCACATCTGTGTCATTTGGAGGCTCGTCAGGATAGATCTTATACACATCTGGTTTCACCACACCTAAAAGAGAATAGACCGATCAGCTTATGGTACAGAACTTCATACTGTGAATATAGTGGCACTTTCGTTTGACATTAAATGGTTTAGTGTTAAATGTGCTGTATGTATACATACTGTTGATGCCTTCTGTGTTTGCAATCTTGCCAGTGGTGTTCAGGGCATCATAATATTGCTTGTTGCTCATAAGCGTGTACATCCCTAGGATGGCTGTGAGGATATAAGCATCTCATTAGTTAATGATTTAAATACTCCAATACTCTTAGACTACTGTTATAGGATGCCAGTGAATATATGAATATGTTTTAGTAGTTAAAAAATTATATATATATAATATGTTTAAATGCTTATATATATATATATATATATATATATATATATATATATATATATATATATATATATATATATATATATATATATATATAATATATATAATAATAATATTAATAATATTATATAATGTAATACAATTGACTAATATTTAATATAAAATAAATATAATATAATATAATAATGTTGATTAATAATTTATAATTAATACATATTTTTATTTGATTTAATGATTAATGTATAAATAGTAATTATAATTAATAATTTAATTTTAAATAATTATTTTAATTCATATTAAAAACATAAAAAATAAAAAATAAGTAGGCTACATGTTTAATAAATTAGTCATGGTTTTTATATAATTATAGATAATCTTTTCATGGAACAGCTTGTGAGAAAGTGGACTTTAAACTGCACGTCAGTTAAACTGTAAATTTGTATTTGAACAGCAGGTGGCGCTAATTAACCAGTAAAACCGCCATTAATAATCCTCTCCATGTTTCAATTAGCAGCAGTGGCTTCACTGGTGAACAAAAACAGTGGGGCAATAGCAGATAAAAATGTTCTTTGAGGTCCACTGATAAGTTTAGTAAGATTTTTACATCAAAAAACATCCTAATTTAGAAGTAATTGGCTATTTTCTATCCTGTTTTTGACCCTCTCACTACTTTAGATGGGCGTACCTCATAAAAGACTTGGAAGTAAACGCCCACTTCTATGATTGGATAACAGTCTTGCATATTAAAATTATTTTTAATGTCCAGGCTACATGTGTGGAATTGTTTTGAAAACTTCCCATGTTCGCCATAGAGTGACATGGGGAAAGATGTGTATTTACTTTTAAGTTTAACATGTGCAAGATGATGATGATGCATCAGCCAATGTTTTATTATAGGATAAATAGAATAATTTGCTAATTTAGCTGTTATAGCACAAAATATTAAAAGAGGGGTATAAGATGGCTCCTACTGGGGTAAAAAGCCCCCCCTGATAAACTTTTACAGAATGTTTAAATAGTTTGATATATTTCTTATTAATATTTATATATTTTTTAAAGCATTGTTAATGTAAAATACTAAATAAACGATTGTATTTAAAAGTTTATTTTGACAATTTAGTTCAATATTCAATAATTGAATAACCCATAACAGACAACGTAGAATGGTAAAAGATATTCATCTGAAAGCTACAGTTATTCTATGACTTATATACAGGCATACTAATATTTAGTTATTCAATTACCCATATTTTAATTGAATATATGTTATAATAGCAACTCTATGAAGGCAAATTTAATGATTTCACTCAACTAACCTATAGGTTTTAATGAACGCAAAGATGTATAAAATATATGTCTAATTCATGGAAATACTTGAAAATAACTATTAATTACAATAATTATTAAATTAAAAAATAATAACACTACTAACAACATGCCACTTGGGGCCTTCTTTTCCGATTCTGGGGGGGTCATCTTACCCCAAGGGTCTAATTTTATCTTTTTACTTCAAAATAAAAACTATAACTTTTACTCCACAAATCTAAAAACATTAATGTGTCCACAAATCCCTCATTAACAAAAAGACACAAAAAACCTTTGATATTCAACATAATACAATGTCATAGATCACTATTTTCCAGAGACACAATCAATTAACCTCAAAACTGTTTCGACTGATTAAATCTCACAAATGTTGATATTCAGATAATATTACAAAATTAAAAATAGCATAGCCATTCATCAAAAGCGCTGAGATTTTGTGTCATCTATGGTCAGGAGAACCTAACCCTAACCTGAATCAGAAGACAAACCTACACCTAAAAAACAAGGATAACTTCGGTCTGCAATAGCTTGTTAATGTTTATTTATATTTATTCCTTATGTATTTGTGAGGTAGTATTGTAGGCTATTTTACATTGGATATTAGTGTTAAAACAAAGATGCTACAGAAATGTGTTTATTTCATTACAGCATCAAACTGTCTTGTTTAAAAATGAACCCGCAGTAAAAATCAAGAGAACAAACGAGCAGTGTCTTACTGGCGCGATCTGGATCTTTGTTAAAAGTTTATTCACACTTTAGGATCACAAGGAAGGCAATGCAAAGACAGTTTTTCCACAACTTGGCAATGCAAAATGTCTTGTAATCCTCAGAGGCATCTCAATCATTTTTTGTTGCTGGAGTAATTCTGTGTTTGCACATGACATGTGCGAATCGGTGGGCAGGGCTAAAGAGGCAACGAGGTAGAAGTAGGTGTTGATCTGCTTCTGCAGAAGCGGTCCTTCGTCCAATGAAAACCATTATGCCATACTGAGACAAAATCTGAAACAAGTTGTTTTGGGAGCTTGCTTTCAGTAAAAGCTGTTTTTGGACTATCTTTTAAGTTCTCAGTTCATGACCCCTTTAAAAAATGGAATATTACAGCTATATGTGTCTGTACACTCTCCAGTTAGCTGCATCTCTCATCCATAAAATCACCAACGGCAAACCCCTATTGACAGTTTAATCCTGAACTGGACGTGTTCCGGAGTTAAAACTGTTCTGAATGAGGGGCTCTGCTGAATAATCTGCACCCAGTGACACGCTCCAAAACTCATGTGTGCTACGTCCACAGCTTTAAATGCCCTTAAGGGCAAAGGCTTTATTTATTTATTATTAAGTGCTCACAACCCAGCTCAAGGACAATTAAGGCTGGGACACACCAAGCCGACGGTCGGCTGTTTTTGAGTGTCGATCGGCTTAGTTTTTTCTTTGTGTTCCGCAATGCTGGCTCTGGTGGGATGCCGTCTGGGTTTTTTGGGCTGATTCAGCATGTTGAATCGACGTTGTGCCATCGGTGACTATTGACTGGTTTCCATCACTTTAGTATGTTACATCAAGAAGAATGTGAATTCTTTGTATATTGCATTTTTAATAGGAACAGTAAAATATCTGATATTTATGTTTGGTTAAATACTGCCAACACACAGTCACAGAGTGTTTCTAGCCTACAGACGACTTGCAGCTAAACATTTTCACTCCATCCCCGCTCATGTTGACTAGCTGGCTGTCGCTCATTTTATTTTGGTGAGCTGCTGAGCTTGGGAAAATAGATACTGCATGGTATAATTCTGTGCATGACCTACTCCATTCATAGTTCCACATACAATACAAGTCAGCTAGGCTGTTTTTTTTTATATATATATTTAAAAAAATTGTCATATGAGAATATGATTATACAAATAAAGCAGATGAAATTAGAAAGGGTTTGACTGACAAATGTTATGCATGGGGTATTGTGATCAGCTGTTTTCAATAGCAAATAGAGGATTAGTCCTTAGTCAAGGATCAACATTTGGATTACAGTCAGAGTCGTTACAGGACATTACAGGTTATAAAGTGAGGATTAGTTGTAATGCATATCTTTAGAGCAATCTGGACCGGATATCATAAGTTATTTTATGTCATGTGAATAGAAACAACAGGAACAAAGCAGAATGTGATGCCCACCTGCAATGTCACACATTTCAGCATCTGTTGCATTCCTCAGTGCTTCCTCCAGCTCAGGTTCCAGAGTGATCTGTTCCTGCGCAGGGATTTGTCCTGACCCTGGTTTAGGGACAAAGGCTTTACCTACAGACAGCAAAGAGAAAGAGAAATACTCACTCACTAAAATAAGAATAAACAAACGTAAACAAACTAACTAATAATACAATTATAATTATAAAATGACACATAATTATAATAATAAATGATCATTTAAAATAAATGAATTAGCCTATTTTAAATGAACTCTTTCTCTGCCATTGACGAGTTGACTCGTCATTCATGAGAAAACACTTCCCTGCCATTGACGAGTTGAACTGGCCACGCCCTTAATTATGCAGAACTTTAATGCTTAATATAATTTAAACGGATGAGTTATGAAGGGCATTTTGTCATGAAGAGCAAAATTAGCTATATACACCAAAACCACTTTTTGTACCAGGCTGTAAAAAAAATTCTGCTATAAAGTTGGGAGTTATGGGATTGACTCCCTTTTGGAGCAGTCTAGCGGCCACTCAATCAATTACAGTTTAAGTAACTTCTGTGTTGGATTCAAGAGAGAGAATTGCTATTACGCATCTCCTGAACGAGTACTGAATCTCCAGATCAAAACACAGGAAAAAAAGAAGAAGAAACGAGCAACCTCATATGTAAGCAGATGCATATGAAAAATTATGCAATCATCAACAATTAACAGCATATAAATCAAAACATCAACCCAGGAAGTGGTTAGGACTGTGCAAACTTTGGTGTTGATGGACTAGATGTACTCCATCTGTGTTTTGCTTATCATACTAAATCTGATCCAGATGTCTATGACAAAAATGCGATTTTCTCAGCTTTTTGCTCAAAATGTTGCTTTTTTTTATGAAACTTACCCACATTCAAGTGTTGATAAAAAAAGAATGCATGAAGCTAGAGTAAAGCTTGTTTTTTGTTGAAAAGCAGAGGTTCTATTCTTTCTTTTGATATATTGCATGTTCAGATAGGTCCTTGCTGGCATTCATACAACAAAAATATTCTGGGGGCCATACATTTTTTGTGAAAATTACCAAAAAACGCTGGTGATGGCTGGCAACTTTTTTTAAAAACACTGACAGGGAAAGAGTTAAAAATGTGGCTTTATTCTTTATGCAAGCTTGTTTACTAAGGCTTTTAAGATATTGGAACTGTTATGTTACTATAAGTCCAATGGTGGTGGTACCTCTCCTCTCCCCTGTAAAGGGTACCAGATCATCTCTGTCCTTGTGTTCCATGGCCTGCTTCTCCAGGTAATCCATCAGGGCGAAGCGATCGAAGGGGCCCGTGGGACTTTTCTTGGTCTGGTCACGCTGGCGGAAACCGGCTGGGAGCATGGCATTCTGAAAGGTCAAGAGAAGTGTATGAATTTCAAAACCATCATTGCTACATTCTCCTGCATGTTTGTGCTGTTTACAAATGACATGTGCTCATGTAGAATTTTGAGCTGAGTGGATTTTAACTTTATTAAAAATGTATGTTCAATAATTAAACTGAACCCATTGTGTATGAAATAGATTTCACATGATTTCTGCAACCAATCACATATCTAAATTTGATCTGTGAATCATTCCAGAATCATTTGTTTAAAACAGAAAGCTCCGTTATCATCTACGCACCCCTATATCACTACAAACTCGTGGGACTTTTTTTCCCCAGTGGGACACAAAATCTATTTTCAAAATGTCAAAGATGCTCTTTAAAAAAAAATAATAAAAAAAAATGCATGGTGATCATTGTAATGTTCAGCAGCAATTATGCTTATTTATTATGCAGCTCTCTGGAATACTTGACTTGACGCTGCATTCAGTGGTCACATACTTCCGAATATTCGCTGTTGCACATGGCATCTCTTTATGTCAGACCACTGTTCTGCTGAAACAGCACTAGTTTCATGTCTCTCGTATCACACCGCAGGCTCTTTCTTTCTTGTTTAATGCAAACATTCATTCAATATTTTCTCATCTTGTCTACAACTGATGTCTCCTTACAAATACAATGTAAAATCCAACAGTTGTTCTAACACTTTTTTAGTTAACTTTACTTACCCCAGTTTCACAGACAAGGCTTAAGCTATTCCCAGACTAAAATGCATATTTGAGCTGTTTTAAGTTGAAAGCAACTTGCACTGACATATCTTAAAATATGCACACCGGTAATGTTTTTTTTCTAAGGCACATTTATAAAAGCTATTGTCCTATTGCTATTGTTTTCAATGTCCTAATTGAACTAAGGCCTAATCCTGCCTTAATCTAAGCCCTGTTTGTGAAACCGAGCCATAATGTCTTAATTTATTTGTAAAAATATAGTAATCTGTACTATTCGCATACTATGCCTTGTTTATTTAGAAAACTCAAGTTAAGATTAATTGATTAGTTTGAGTGCCATTTTGTCAAGCAAAAAAAAAGTATTTGATGCGCGGCAATTCTTAATAGACTTTTCACTCATTTCCTCGACTTCTGCAGTTATCTTTCTCTAGTTGCATTCACTCATTTCCCAAAAGTCATCTTGAATGTTTAATTGTCAATACAGCTAAAATGTGAGAGAACATAAGCTGACTTCATAAATTGATGTTGATTGTCTTAAAATGTTTTTGTTTGAACTCACCATTATGGTGATTAGTGTTCCCTTTGGTTGGGCGCTTGGGACTTCATTTATATTATTTAGTGCTGGGCAATCGATTAATTGCTATTAATCGCATCCAAAATAAAAGTTTGTGTTTACATAATATATGTGTGTGTGCTGTGCATAATTATGATGTATATATAAATACACCCTCTTTCATGTATATATTTAAGAAATATTTGCATGTATATACTGTATATATATATTTATATAATTTGTCTTATATATAAATATAAATATATACATGCATGTGTGTATTTATATATAAATAATAATTATACACAGTTGACACATATATTATGTAAACACAATCTTTTATTTTAAATGCAATTAATCGATTGCCCAGCACTTATGTTATTGTAATTTTCTTCTTATTGATGCAACGATGCAACAAGAAATCACAGTTATTTGGTTTCAAAGGATGGGAAGTTTTAAATAGGTTGCTTTTAAAAAGTGACCTAACTTCTAACTAAATCATCTAGTCTATTTTGCATGTTCAATAATCATCTTTTGAAATGTTATTGCTAACACTTATGTCATAAACACCTTGTGAAACTTCTATTTGGGCTGATATAGTCCCTCTATAATATCTTGCAATTGACCATGTGTCACAGTTCTGTCTGTGTTTTGGACTTTCAGTTTGTATTTTGATTCATTCCTTTGTTCCTATGGTTACCCGTTAGTTCGTTTGTCCCAGCTGTGTCTAGTTAATTATCTTTCTGTTCACTACTTAAGTTGTACCCTCACCTTCAGTCTTTGTCTAGTCACTGTTATGTTAGAGTATGTTTCACTGCCTTTCTGTTTGTTATCATTATTAAAGTTTAAGTTTGTATTTTAAGTCTTCAGCCTGTTCCTGGTTCACCCAACCGTTACACCATGCTTGAGTCCCACACAGACTTCAACATTCAGCATGAAAAACACAACAATGGTAACAATTAAATTTAGTTTAAAGTAAATCAATTACTCACTACAGTTCTTTTTTAGTTACTAGAACTCTTGTGTAAGTGAACTTTACAAGCTTTTTTCAGAAGAACATACTATTCCTATTTCACTTTTACTTTGCAAAAGCTCCATAATGTACTCAGATGATACCTAGCCATACTTGAAATTTAAACAGTTGCATGGCCTAGTACCTCAGGGTCCATCTCCTGTAGTTCATACTCCAGCTTTTCCAGCTCCTCTGCGCTGAGGCCCTTGAGGAGGGCATCCTCGTCAATGTCTCGGGGATCGCTCTTAGACATGCTTGCTGCTTGTTGGTACTCTCAATTCACACAGCTCGCCCAGAGACAGCGGGCCCTGAGAGAGAGAAAAGTTTAAGCCAGAAACTTGCACAAAAAAACAACTCGTTTTACTATATTTGGCTTGCAAATAAGGCACAATAATGGCTGCTTGCTTTATTCAGTCCCTCAAAGCTTTCAGAGAATGAATAGGAAAACCTGATTTCCAGTCCAAGTCACTTTCAGCCTGGCCAAAAGAGCCAGCCACTGAAAATCCACGATTGGGAACTGCTTGCATTGTTAAATGCCACAAAGCCCATCTGAATTAAAAGGACAAGGCTAGCATTTGTGTACAAGAACAGGGTACAGTGTACTGGGGAACATGGATATGCTTTTCTGACAGCACCATTTAAGACACACAGATCATATGGGACATGGAGAACTCACTGCTTCTTTGATTCCAAGGCACAGAGACAGAGAGAATCTTGTCTATTTTTAGTCTCTGAACAGCAACGCTTGGGTTTGGGTTACAGTAAGGAGGAGAAGGTTAGAACTGTGAGAAGTTATCACTAGCTCACACTCATGTGAAGGTGGCCCATTCTGCCGCCTGTGAAACAGGCTGATAGAGCCATGGGCTAGTCAACAGTTTCAGACCACCACACCCAAACTAGATCTGCAACACAAACTACAGACAATACAACCTAACATGTTGTGTAACATATTCAAATCACCGTCTGTATCTACAGATTAGTCTTAACTTGTTTTAAAAAAGCTAAAGCTCTCCAAAAATGTTTGATTGTAATCTTTCAAATGCTTTTGATATGTAAATATTAATCAAATTAAAATGGGAGATCAATGTTAATAATCATGTGGTAAAACCATTTAGAGACCAATGAGGTCATGATCTATAAGTATATGCTAATGAACATTACTGCTAAATTTCACACAATGAATCACACAGATATGTTATGTTCCACTCTTTCATGAACATACAGTATAGTAAAATAAAATAATGAGCAGATTATTAGAGTTAGTAGTGATGGTTAATGTTATATTATGGGAAGAATCTAAGAAAACAAATGCGTTTTTGTGTTTGTTTTGGGTGTGTATTTGTGGTTGTCTGTCTATCCGAGGTGTTAGACCAGAGTAGCATGGCTCTAATTTGTAAAGCCAGTGACACAAACACAGGATCAGAGAGCTAAGAACAGAAAATAAAAAACATCACAAAACTCACAGTCCTCACATCATTTTAAGAATAATTATTATTTGTTAGAAGAAAATGTTTTTTTTTATATAAACATTTATATAGCTAACTAATTTAGTTGTTTTTAACTGGACTAATGATAAAGACTCTGAGCTAGCACTGAGCGTATTGAATTATACCTATTCTACCAAAGCACTTTACAGCAGATAAATTGCTCTAAATGAAAAATAAACTATTTGTATATATCGAACTGTGCAATCTCAGTTTAAAAAAAAAAGGTTAATGACATTAACTATTTTCTAAATGACCTTGCCCTCAGAAATGGACAATGCATCTGACACCAGTCTTTCAGGAACCTGTCAGTCTACAAGATTGACAGCCCAGGGATTATAAATAGCTATTAACTATTGTCGCTTCAGTCTTACAATAAACATACAGGCCAAAAGCAGGCCTTCAGTTGACCAGGTGTCATCTTTTTATGTTGTGTGCATGTCGCAGTGCCTGTTCTGCACACCTGTTCTCTTAGCTCTTGAGTGAGACCAACTCTTTCACCTGTTCAGGCTCGCTGGTTGTGAAGAGGGTCTGTTAAATGAGTCCTTCATAATGGAATCCTTGTAATTTCACTGTTGGTTTTCGCCAATCATTATTACATATTTGGGTCTTCAGCGACCCGGATCTATCTAAAAAGGATGGATCTATACTTGTCACAATAATATAAAACTCTCCTGATATTAGAGTAACAATTGCAGAAGAATAAAATAAAGCATATTTTGTTACCTTTTGGAGCTTGGAAGGGTTTAGTTTGAGCAGATGTTTTATACCATCATCACTGACCTTATCAGAGCTCATTTTCCAGTACATTCAGCATCTGGCTCATATTTGCGATCTCAAACATATTCTCAAAACAACATCTTCAAAATCAATATTTTGATCACTGACAGCTTCTTCATCAGATCCACCATCAAGTGACACTAATATTTGATTGTGTTCAGTACTTGTTCTGCAGTAAATCACTGGGCCATTTCAAGTTTTGCTGATGATACTTCCTATTCTTTTGTTTTCTGCCTGCAGTAACTATGAGTGAAACGTCACTTCATCATTGTGTATCAAACCTTGCCACCTTGTGGAATAAAGGTGAATTGCACTTATTCAGTCATCAAAGATTCAATTATTGTTCTGCAGAAAAAAATATACTTGCACTGTTACACACCTCGGGTCATTAGCAACCCTATACAATTTGTACAAATTGAATGAATGGGAAAACAGGCATTCTTTTATAATTTTTTCTTGTTATATTGTTTACAATGAATGGATTGAGAAATACTAAAAAAGGTTCATGTCTAAATTTAAAAAATTAAGGAGGAGGGTAGTGAAGGACTTCCGGGTCACTAAATACCCGAGGTATGCGTTTAATGGTTAAATTAATTTTATTTTTTAGTTAGTACAGTAACTTCAAAAATCCATAAGATACAACATACTAATTATATTTATTCTTTGATCTTTTGAATAAAAAACAGACAGACAGAAAAACAATATTGACACAACTACACTCTTTAAAATAAAGGTTCCAAATGGGGGTTTTGTAGCGATGCCATAGAAGAACCATTTTGGTTCCCCAAAGAACATTTCCGTGAACAGTTCTAAAGGACCATTTTTTCCTTTAGTGTGAAGAACATTTTAAAAATCTAAACAACATTTTGTGCAATGGAAAGATTCTGTGGATGTTAAAGGTTTTTCGGGTTTTTAGGAATGCAGGCAGAACTTCTAAACTCTTGAAAATAAAATTTCTTTATTGGCATCTATGGTTCCATGGAAACTTTCCGTTGCACAAAAGGTTGAAAAAGGTTAAAATCTTGAATGGTTTTTCTACGGATTTGCTGTGAAACCGGCCTTTTGGAACCTTTATTTGTATTCCTTAATTGTTTCTACTCTTGTAAAACATGGCAAATATCTTTAAATCTGTCCTTCAAACTGACTAAAGGCATCTCCAAAAGCAACCTGACTCTTTTGACTGCTCTCCTTCAAGAGGCCATAAAGTTATTATCGTCCATATGACAAAAACTTTGGTTCGGTGACGGTCTCAGAAACCTAATTCCCCCTTTGGTACTTCAAAAGGACGCAGAAC
The DNA here is from genome assembly GCA_039654625.1 of Rhinogobio ventralis. Lineage (NCBI taxonomy): Eukaryota > Metazoa > Chordata > Actinopteri > Cypriniformes > Gobionidae > Rhinogobio > Rhinogobio ventralis. Next base: position 17,184,418 of record CM077201.1, read on the forward strand.
AAATATCGGGCACTGACACATCAGATACCATATCATCCACCAGAAAAAGTGATTCTGCCAAGTCGCCAGAACTCTTCTGACATGCAGCAAGAGACTAAAACAACCTTCTTATTCAGATTCATAGTTCAGTTATGGAGCATTTTCTAGCTGACACACAGCTCATGAGACTTTACACTATTCGTAGGTTGACTTCACCAAGTCTAACCACCCAAGTGTAAAATTCCAAATCAACCTCAGATTAATTTTAGCTTCACAAGTCAGCTACTTCCAGCTGCGTAAATCCTCTCCGCTTGCAAAGCTACAGTGTGCAGTAGCACTGCAAGCAAAGACAGCTGGGAAAATAATGGCTGTTTTGAAAACAAAAATATGTCTAAAGAAATTATATTACATAGAAGGATGACAATCAGCAGGCATTAAACAAGACTGGCATTTTCAATAATAATAAAAAACCTTTTGATAAGACCTCAAATCAACAGGTGCATGCAGGGAGACACTGGAAAACACTGTTTTCCACAAAGCCTTACTCTAAACCAAAAGCTTTACCCAACTAATATAACTAGAATCTAGTCTCTAACTAACTACTCTGATAATCTATTAACTGGACCTTTAACCTTTTACTATACACTTTACACCATGAACCACTCACTAGGGCCCCTATCCATTAATTGATTGCTTCAATACAATCACCAAATAATAATTCAAGCTGAATGCAACAAGTTTCTTTTACACTGAAATAAAAATGGCATACAAATACAAGCTTATTAAGTTTAAAAGCTTATAAATATGTGGTTATGTTGCTAAAAGACACACACAGACACAGATTACCTACCCTCACTAGGACTCAGAACTGCTGGGATCTTCTGTACAGACACTCTATGTTTGAAATCAGAGAATAGCCCCTCGCTCTCCCCCTCCCTCTCTCTCTCTCCCCGGTAGTCTTTCCCCCCCTTAAGCCCTCCCTTCTTCACTGTCTGTCCCCCTATAACTCGCCTGCTCGCTGGGTTGAGATGAGACTATTCTTCATGAGGTCAGCATTTCATTATTTTGGCTGTGAGAGATTAGTGACTATGAGAGAGAGAGAGAGAGAGAGAGAGAGAGAGAGAGAGAGAGAGAGAGAGAGAGAGAGTCATCCATGTAGTCATCTGTTGTTGCATTAACTCATTAAACGTGTAACATTTTGGTAGAGAGGACTGACCTCTACGGTATAAAGTCGGTATTGCAAGAAAAGACCCGAATTTGAAGATCAGCTTTCTCACTGTTGACAAATTTAATGGCGAGGTCTATACATTGGCCGTATTGAGTATTAAGTTGGTCCTCTACAAGCAAATTTTATAGATAGACCAATTTTTTATTATTATTATTTAAAAAAATAATAGAGACATTCCATAGGCTACATGACAGCATTCATTACTGCTGTTGTTACTAATATGAATACATTATAAATACATATCACTAAATAATCAATTACATTTAACAGTGCATTTAAAAATAAATAAAGCACTTAACAATATGAATGCATTATAAATACATATCACTACATAATCAATTGCATTAAAACAAAACACACACATTAAATAATGCATCTTATTGCACTTACAGAAACACTGGTATGTCACCAAAAACATTTACTATGGTGGTTGGTTGGTTGGATGGATGCATGGATGGATGGACAGATGGATCCTTTCTTCTCTCTCTCTACCTACTTGTCCACCTTCTGTATTGTTCTACATCCCTTGTTTAATAATGATCTTCTGCCGCAGATTCTTTGCAGTGGTGTCGGCTGGAGTCGCTGTTCCAGTGCAGGGCAGGCCGTGGGCAGCCACGTACTTTTTATAGGCCTCCCGGATGATCCTAAAGGCTTGTACATTAGCGTATGGAATGTCAGTGATGGGGTCTCGGTAGAGCGCAGGCTTATGGGTAACAGGGCAAACCTCCTGAACAGGAATTCGAGGAGCTGGGGACTGGGGAAAGAAACGCTGGAAAGATTCATCGTCACTGAATGTGATGTAGGTGCGGGAGCATTTGGCAGGCCCTGGCGGCACAGAAATGTTAGTGGATAGGACATTAGGTGGTGCAGTAAGGGTTGATTCTGACAGGGAAAGAGCTTGTGGAAGGTGAGGGCCTGGATTCTGCTGGGCATCTTGGTCCAAACTGTTAATGAGAGGTAATGATAAAAAATATAAAGACATAAGAGACATAAAGATAAAAAGGTGCACTCATTTTTTTTCTCATGAAAAGTTTAACAGAATTTTAGAATGCGTAGAGAAAAATGAATTGTAGCATCTCCCTTGGAAATTAAAAAAAAAAAGATATATCTTTTCCATAACCATAACAAAGACCATCTTTATTTTTTAACAAATTTCTTAATTATTATAAATTTATTTATTTAATTTGACCTTAATTAATAAACAAAAGTATAATTTATTTCTGACAGAATGATACATTCTATTCTATTTATATTAAACTTTAAGCATGTTTAACAGTACTTTTGAAATTTTTTTTAAATAATGTATGTACACATTAGATGCAGAACTAATAAAAATTACTAAGTTCATCTCTAAATACAAAAAAAAAACTTTTGATTCTGTCTTTTTAGGTCAAATGAATGAATGAAAGTATTTGTAAACATAAGAACACTTCAGAGACTTTATCACTGCAGTTGTAAGTGCCAGGAAAAAAAGAGAAATAAAAGTCACCTCTGGGTAAAGTCACCTCTGATAACAGATCACTCTAAATTGTAATGTAAACACATGCATTTTCTGTAAAGCTGCTTTGAAACAATCTGTATTACGAAGAGCGATATACAAATAAATGTGAATTGAATTTAAAAAAGTCAAAAGCAAGAGAAGTGTGCTTTAAGACATTGAGAAACCAGTAGAAGTACCCCTCTACATCCACGTTTTCCTCTTTAAGAGTGACGTCTGACACCAGGGGCATGAGCACCGAGTGATATCGGATAACAGAACCCACACACTGACGCTTCATATGAACCTGTCGTTTCTTGTCTGCCTCCAAACGCTCATAGTTTTCTGCAAAAAAAATCACAAACTGCTATTAGCATTTAAGTTTTACAGACAGAACAATATGAGAAAAGTATCAATTCCTCACCCAGTGATCGAAGGTTAACCTCTGCTGTGACCTTGGCTTCTGCCAAAAGCTCAGCCTGGGTCAAAGGTCGCTCATGTCTAGTACCCTTCCTTCGACGTGGAGCGACCTGCCTCTCCTGCAGCCTCAGGTACGTCAGCCGTGTGTGTTCGGTCGTGGACTGACGTACAGACTTTCTGTCTAAGACAAAATTATTTGGATATGTTTACTAACATTCAATCACAACAGTTTATGATGTTGTCGCCACGTGCGTAAATTGTTGGCTTTCCAGGAAGGGATGTAAACTTGACTCATTGACAGCTTACTGATGGAATTTGTATCTTTAGTAGTCAACAAACATATTTTATTGCATTGTAAATCATCTAATTCACGTGAAGCAAAACAATGACTACATAACCTGATGCTGTTTTGTTTGTGTTTTATGAGTTTAAAATAAATATGCAATCAGAAGTTCATAAAATGTGTTATTGTTTTTGGAAACCTCTGTTATCATTAACATCTAATCACTTCCTGTTGAAAGTTGTTGATGGATATTGTTTACTTTCTTTCAAAAAACTATTTGTATGGCAGTCACTTCCTAAGGAGGGAGGGTAAATGTGTAAAAAGAATACTGTTTGTATATCATTGCATAGAAATAAATAAATAAAAATGGTCAAGCACTAAAAATCTCCTTTATCAGTTCGCACAATGCAACAAAATTGATAAATCAGATTAATTGATGTAGTTACACATTTTTTAATCAATGAACTGAAGTGATTTGTTCTTTCTGTTAAAGGGAAGAACAATTGAAAACATTATAGAATATACATACACTAATCACAAAACATTTCCTTTGTATGTTCGGTTATGTCACTTATGAATGTGTGAAAAAAGTGAAAGACTCTTACTCTTGCTGATGTCCTCATGTAGTTCAGGGGGGTTGTATTTGTCGATATTTGTCTTGTCTGTCCTCCTGGGCAGTTCAGCCAGTTTCCGTTGTTTTGGTTTCGGCCGCACCACTTTAACTGGCTCCTACACAAACACAAGGTTCTGGGATTTTGTCATTATTTACTTTATGTACAGAATATACTGGTCACATTTTTACATACAATTGCAAAGAATAAGGACTGAAGCTTTCTAGCTTCAAAAAGGATGCCAAAGCACCATAAAAGAAGCATAAACTAGCCTATACATGACTCATGCACTATATTCCCAGTCATCTGAAGCTATTTATGATAGCTTTTTATGATGCTTTTATGTTGCTTTATCTTAATAACTCTCCTATACCTTGTAGGCTTTGGTCACCACTCTGCACTTCCGGCGCGGCCCATCCTCCTCCTGCTCGCTGTCAGGTTCATCCCCTTCATCAATGTCAAAGTCACTGTCCACCTCATCTTCCGTTTCAGACAGGTCACCCTTATATTCTTCATCACCTGATTCCTGCACAAATCAAGTTTTGAGGACTCAAAGTGAAAGATGACATGCATATGACATTACATATTATTACTACATGTTAGACAGGTAGGAAGGCCACAGGTATGACATTTATAATAATGTGTTCATGTGAAGATTGTTTTAAGTTCACTTGAAATTATACTGTAATGTTAAATGTCTATCATTAATGTTTAAAAAAAAATACGTCAATAGCAGTTTTAGTATCAGTGATACTAGCCTTCATAAAAAGATGCCATTACAACAAATATTTCAAATATACTGTATTTAAGATGTTTCTACTTTAATTTGGAGAGTAACTGTGAAATTATTACAATATAAAAATATAAACGCAGATGTTTTTAATCGTGATTAATCCCGATTAATTACAGAAAAAAAATTAGCGATTAATTAGTAAAATGTTTTAATCGATTGACAGCACTAGAATAAATATAAATTGAAAGTGAAGCACATAACCAAAAAAGACAATAACTAAAGGCAAAATATTCATAATTTGGCCAAAATATATACAAAAAATACATATAAATAGTATATACTGTGTTTTATAAGTTAACATTTTTGTGAATTTTTAGCAGGTGGAATAGCCTGAATAAAAGCCCCATGACTTCAGAGAGTCAAGTGACATCTCCTGACAGTCTCAAGACAATAAAATTCAGGGTGACAGGGCACATTTTTACAGATACAAGTCCAAAGTATAAATGCATTAGCGTGAATATGTCAACACAAGCCCACGACAAGCCGCACGGGTGATACCATCACTCACGTCGTGAAATCCTCCATAGGTGGTCTTGTAGAACTCATCCTCCTCCTCTGCATCCAGCAGTCTGGACATGCGGTTTCCCGCAGTCTTTCGAGGAGGCCTGCTGAAAGCTAAACTCATCCTGACATCTAAATCTATTTCACAATCTATCAGACATGTAAAGACAATAAGACACGTATATATAATAAAATGAATAACATGAGAAGTTAAAATAGAGCAGGGTTAAATTGAGACCAGGTTTCAGGATATCTGTGGAGCAAAGCAAAATATTACTGTGTCATCAGGTTAATAAATAAAAGGTTTTTACATTATTAACAGATAATACCAGCATGACAGCTGAATAAACGTCAGACTCACTAGTCTAATGTGGCATTAAGAGAGTAATCGATGTAGAGATCTTGTTCTAGACCAAACTAATAGAACTGATGAGATTCATCGCACGGCCACCAGGTGGAGACAGAGGTGCGGCGAGAACGTCTGAACCCTATGGTCTGAACTAAAGTACCCTCGTGTTGGGAAATGATTATTCAAGTTCATCTTCTGAAATTTTGTGACACCAGACCAGATGTCACACAGCCTATTAAAATGACATCAGTAAAGTATATTATATGAAATGTATAGTTATAGTTATGTAGTTTTCCCACACATTTTCACCAATGATTTGAGAGTGAGTTGATAAAGAGATTAAAAATAATGTTATAAAATCTGCACTGCATTCACTGTCATGAATCACTGTGGAAATGGCCGCTCACTAATCGATCCTTAAAAGTCTGTTTGGACATACCTCAGATTAGCCTAAATGCTCTGGTTATTATTTAATACATGAGGAATTGCTGACAATCAATGATTTGCCTCTATAGACCTTTTAAAGGCCAAATATTTTAATCAAATTGAACATGAAAATCATCAATACACTGTCTAGGGACTTTATCTTTGAGGTGTTGATGGGAAAATACCAAGGCCAAACCAATTTTGATTAAAAAATTTTGCAAAAGTCCATGGGGGGAAACAGAGAAAGGAGACTCATTACCATATAACAGCGAAACTGAATTCAAAACAAAACAACAACACTTTGTCAAACTGTAATCTTTATGAGATAAGAGGTATACTCATCACAGGACTAGAAAGTTAAAATCTACCGTAATGAATTAAGTACCCTCGTGTTGGGAAATGATTATTCAAGTTCATCTTCTGAAATT